>CAKLIZ010002496.1:0-12264 GCA_922035795.1 Oreochromis mossambicus
GTTTCATCAGATTTGAGGTGTTACCTCCTTTGACAGTATCACAGTATAAGCTTAAAGCACTTGTTGCAGGCTGCTGAGTTTGCACCTTTTGCTGTGAAGTACAGCCAGACTCTTGACCGCTTCGCCTTGGGCAGTTTTAATCTGTAGCTCTGCTCTGAAAGAACGTACGTACCTGGCCCCGCCTACTATCCTCGGAAACGTAAAATGATTGGCTAGAATTGGCTCAGGAAAAAAAAAAGCACCGAAATAAAGCACCGAAATGTGCGCTGCTTTTCGGTGTGGTTACTACCGTTTATGTTAGAACACCGGTACCCATCCCTAGCAGGGAGTGACTGTTTTGTGACTTATCACCAATCGCGGCTCGCCCGGCGTGTCTATGATGTGACGTATTAGCAATCGCCAATAGTTGGGCGTGTCTGTGACATAACTTATCAGCAATCGCCACTCGCAGGCCGTGTTTGTTATGTTACGTATGAGCAATGGCCAATAGTTGGGGGTGTCTTTGACATAACTTATCAGCAATCGCCACTCACCGGGCGTGTCTGTGACGTGACGTATTAGCGATCGCCAGTGTCAGGGCGTGACTGTTTTGTGACTTATCAGCAATCGCCACTCGCAGGCCGTGTTTGTTATTTGACGTATGAGCAATCGCCAATAGTTGGGCGTGTCTCTGACGTGACTTATCAGCAATCGCCGCTCGCCGGGCGTGTCTGTGACGTGACGTATTAGCGATCGATAATGTCAGGGCGTGACTGTCATGTGACTTATCAGCAATCGCCACTCGCAGGCCGTGTTTGTTATTTGACGTATGAGCAATCGCCAATAGTTGGGCGTGTATCTGACGTGACTTCTCAGCAATCACCACTCGCCGGGCGTGTCTGTGACGTGACGTATTAGCGATCGCCAATGTCAGGGCGTGACTGTTTTGTGACTTATCAGCAATCGCCGCTCGCCGGGCGTGTCTGTGATATGACTTATTAGAGATCGCCAATGTCAAGGCGTGAGTGTGATGTGACTTATCAGTAATCGCCACTCGCAGGCCTTGTTTATTATGTGACGTATGAGCAATCGCCAATAGTTGGGCGTGTCTGTAACATAACTTATCAGCAATCGCCACTCACACGGGGTCTGTCTGACGTGAAGTATGAGTGATCGCCGCTCGCCGGGTGTGTCTGTAACGTGACGTATTAGCTATCGCCAATGTCAGGGCGTGACTGTCATGTGACTAATCAACAATCTTTCCTCGCCGGGCGTGTCTGTGACGTGACGTATTAACGATCGCCAATGTCAGGGCGTGACTGTTTTGTGACTTATCATTAGTCGCCTCTCGCAGGCCGTGCTTGTTATGTGACGTATGAGCAATCGCCAGTAGTTGAGCGTGTCTGTGACAAAACTCATCAACAATCGCCACTCACACTGGCTGTGTCTGACGTGAAGTATGAGCTATAGCCGAGCACAGGGCATGTCTCTGACGTGACTTATCAGCAATCGCCGCTCGCCGGGCGTGTCTGTGACTTGACATATTAGCGGTCGCCAATGTCAGGGCGTGACTGTTTTCTGACTTATCAGCAATCGCCGCTCGCCGGGCGTGTCTGTGACTTGACGTATTAGCGGTCGCCAATGTCAGGGCGTGACTGTTTTGTGACTTATCAGCAATCGCCACTCACAGGCCGTGTTTGTTATGTGACGTATGAGTACTCGCCAATAGTTGGGCGTGTCTGTGACATAACTTATCAGCAATCGCCACTCACACGGGGTGTGTCTGACGTGAAGTAAGAGCTATAGCCGAGCACAGGGCATGTCTCTTACGTGACTTATCAGCAATCGCCGCTCGCCGGGCGTGTCTGTGACGTATTAGCAATCGCCAATGTCAGGGCGTGACTGTTTTGTGACTTATCAGCAATCGCCGCTCGCCGGGCGCGTCTGTGACTTGACGTATTACCGGTCGCCAATGTCAGGGCGTGACTGTGATGTGAGTTATCAGCAATCGCCACTCGCAGACCGTGTTTGTTATGTGACGTATGAGCAATGGCCAATAGTTGGGCGTGTCTTTCACATAACTTATCAGCAATCGCCACTCGCCGGGCGTGTCTGTGACGTGACGTATTAGCGATCGCCAATGTCAGGGCGTGACTGTGACATAACTTATCAGCAATCGCCGCTCGCCGGGCATGTTTGTTATGTGACGTATGAGCAATCGCCAATAGTTGGGCTTGTATCTGACGTGACTTCTCAGCAATCCCCGCTCGCCGGGCGTGTCTGTGACTTGACGTATTAGCGGTCGCCAATGTCAGGGCGTGACTGTTTTGTAACTTATCAGCAATCGCCTCTCACTAGGCGTGTCTGTAACGTGACGTATGAGCAATCGCCAATAGTTGGGCGTGTCTGTGACATAACTTCTCAGCAATCGATGCTCGCCGGGCGTGTCTGTGACGTGACGTATTAACGATCTCCAATTTTACGGCGTGTCTCTGACGTGACTTATCAGCAATCCCCGCTCACCGGGCGTGTCTGTGACGTGACGTATTAGCGATCGCCAATGTCAGGGCGTGACTGTTTTGTGACTTATCAGCAATCGTCGCTCGCCGGGCGTGTCTGTGATATGACTTATTAGAGATCGCCAATGTCAAGGCGTGTCTGTGACATAATTTATCAGCAATCGCCACTCACACGGGGTCTGTCTGACGTGAAGTATGAGTGATCGCCGCTCGCCGGGCGTGTCTGTAACGTGACGTATTAGCTATCGCCAATGTCAGGGTGTGACTGTATTCTGACTTATCAGCAATCGCTGCTCGCCGGGCGTGTCTGTGACGTGACGTATTAACGATCGCCAATGTCAGGGCGTGACTGTGATGTGAGTTATCAGCAATCGCCACTCGCAGGCCGTGCTTGTTATGTGACGTATGAGCAATCGCCAGTAGTTGGGCGTGTCTGTGACAAAACTCATCAGCAATCGCCACTTACACTGGCTGTGTCTGACGTGAAGTATGAGCTATAGCCGAGCACAGGGCATGTCTCTGACGTGACTTATCAGCAATCGCCGCTCGCCGGGCGTGTCTGTGACGTATTAGCAATCGTCAATGTCAGGGTGTGAATGTTTTGTGACTATCAGCAATCGCCGCTCGCCGAGCGTGTCTGTGACATCACGTATTAGCTATCACCAATGTCAGGGCGTGACTGTTTTGTGACTTATCAGCAATCGCCTCTCACTGGGCGTCTGTAACGTGACGTATGAGCAATCGCCAATAGTTGGGCGTGTCTCTGACGTGACTTATCAGCAATCGGCGGCTCGCCGGGCGTGTCTGTGATTTGACGTATGAGCGATCGCCAATGTCAGAGCATGACTGTGACGTAACTTTTCAGCAATCGCCGCTCGCCAGGCATGTTTGTTATGTGACGTATGAGCAATCGCCCATAGTTGGGCGTGTCTGTGACATAACTCATCAGCAATCGCCGCTCGCCGGGCGTGTTTCTAACGTGACGCATTAGCGATCGCCAATGTCAAGGCGTGACTGTGATGTGACTCATCAGTAATCGCCACTCTCAGGCCGTGTTTGTCATGTGACGTATGAGCAATCGCCCATAATTGGGCGTGTCTGTGACATAACTCATCAGCAATCGCCACTCACACGGGCTGTGTCTGACGTGAAGTATGCGTGATCGCCGATCACAAGGCGTGTCTCTGACGTGACTTATCAGCAATCGCCGCTCGCCGGGCGTGTCTGTCACGTGACATATTACCTATCGCCAATGTCAGGGCGTGACTGTTCTGTGACTTATCAGCAATCGCCGGTCGCCTGGCGTGTCTGTGACGTGACGTATTAGCGATCGCCAATGTCAGGGCGTGACTTTGGCATAACTTATCAGCAATCGCCGCACGCCGGGCGTGTCTGTGAAGTGACGTATTAGCGATCGCCAATGTCAGGGCGTGACTGTGATGTGACTTATCAGTAATCGCCACTCGCAGGCCGTGTTTGTTATGTGACGTATGAGCAATCGCCAATAGTTCGGCGTGTCTCTGACGTGACTTATCAGCAATCCCCGCTCGCCGGGCGTGTCTGTGAGGTGACGTATTAGTGATCGCCAATGTCAGGGCGTGACTGTTTTGTGACTTATCAGCAATCGCCGCTCGCCCGGCGTGTCTGTGACGTGACTTATTAGAGATCGCCAATGTCAGGGCGTGACTTTGACATAACTTATCAGCAATCGCCACTCACACGGGGTGTGTCTGACGTGAAGTATGAGTGATTGCCCATCACATGGCGTTTCTCTGACGTGACTTATCAGCAATTGCCGCTCGCCGGGCGTGTCTGTGACGTGACGTATTAGCGATCGCCAATGTCAGGGCGTGACTGTTTTGTGACTTATCAGCAATCGCGGCTCACCTGGCGTGTCTATGACGTGACGTATTAGCGATCGCCAATGTCAGGGCGTGACTGTTTTGTGACTTATCACCAATCACGGCTCGCCCGGCGTGTCTATGACGTGACGTATTAGCAATCGCCAATAGTTGAGCGTGTCTGTGACATAAATTATCAGCAATTGCAACTCGCACGGGATGCGTCTGACGTGAAGTATGAGTGATCGCCGATCACAGGGCGTGTCTCTGACGTGAGTTATCAGCAATCGCCGCTCGCCGGGCGTGTCTGTGACGTATTAGCGATCGCCAATGTCAGGGCGTGACTGTTTTGTGATTTATCAGCAATCGCCACTCACGCGGGGTGTGTCTGACGTGAAGTATAAGTGATCGTCGATCACAGGGCGTGTCTCTGACGTGACTTATCAGCAATCCCTGCTCGCCGGGCATGTCTCTGACGTGACTTATCAGCAATCGCCGCTCGCCGGGCGTGTCTGTGACGTGACTTATTAGAGATCGCCAATGTCAGGGTGTGTCTGTGACGTGACGTATTAGCAATCGCCAATTTTACGGCGTGACTGTTTTGTGACTTATCAGCAATCTGCGCTCAGCGGGCGTGTCTGTGATGTGACTTATTAGCGATCGCCAATTTCAGGGCGTGTCTCTGACGTGACTTATCAGCAATCGCCGCTCGCCGGGCGTGTCTGTGACGTGACGTATTAGCGATCGCCAATGTCAGGGCGTGACTGTTTTGTGACTTATCAGCAATCGCCGCTCGCCGGGCGTGTCTGTGACTTGACGTATTAGCGGTCGCCAATGTCAGGGCGTGACTGTTTTGTGACTTATCAGCAATCGCCACTCGCAGGCCGTGTTTGTTATGTGACGTATGAGCAATCGCCAATAGTTGGGCGTGTCTATGACATAACTTATCAGCAATCGCCACTCACACGGGGTGTGTTTGACGTGAAGTATGAGTGATCGCCGATCACAGGGCGTGTCTCTGACGTGAGTTATCGGCAATTGCCGCTCGCCGGGCGTGTCTGTGACGTGACGTATTAGCGATCGCCAATGTCAGGGCATGACTGTTTTGTGACTTATCAGCAATCGCCACTCGCCCGGCGTGTCTGTGACGTGACTTATTAGAGATCGCCAGTGTCAGGGCGTGACTGTGATGTGACTTATCAGTAATCGCCACTCGCAGGCCGTGTTTGTTATGTGACGTATGTGCAATCGCCAATAGTTGGGCGTGTCTCTGACGTGACTTATCAGCAATCGCCGCTCGCCGGGCGTGCCTGTAACGTGACGTATTAGCTATCGCCAATGTCAGGGTGTGACTGTTTTGTGACTTATCAGCAATCGCCGCTCGCCGGGCGTGTCTGTGACGTGACGTATTAGCTATCGCCAATGTCAGGGTGTGTCTGTTTTGTGACTCATCAGTAATCGCCACTCTCAGGCGGTGTTTGTTATGTGACGTATGAGCAATCGCCAATAGTTGGGCGTGTCTGTGACATAACTTATAGGGCTTTGGAGCGTGATCTCACAGGGGTGGGCGTGGAAAGGATTTTGGCCCGATCCGCCATTTTCGGGGTCTAGCAAGTGAAAAGGGAACGAAGGCACACACAACAGCCATGGTTCGTATTTGCTGTGCGGTCCGCTGCAATGTTCGATCGCACGACCGGCAAGAAAATAAGCTTGAAAAGGGTTTATCTTTTCATTCTTTCCCAACCTGGAAGCAACATGAGGCAGCTCGTGTATCGATGTTACCAAACTAAGGCGTCTAGCCTGGATAGCAGCTGTGAGACGAGCTGATATCCAGCTCTCTTCCATCTCCAAATATCTGTTGGTGCTCCAGACATTTTCATTCCGGTAAGTTCTAAATCTGTTCATATCACTCTTTATAACCTATTAGTTTTATTTTCGATGCGCTTTGAGGTCATAGCAAATTAGTACAAACATCCTACTGAGTGATTTTGCAGAACTACCTTCTATTTATATAGTTTCTAATTATTTGGCATTATTGCAGCAAACCAGCCTATGAAATGGATGAAACACATCGTGACTGGGTTCCAGCGCTACATAAGGGACCTGCTTCAAACTTACCACCATGCCAATCAGATTACTTCTTCCATGTGAGGGTGAAGAGGTGACCCTTCTGGATAAGATGGTGAAGGTTTGCTGCGTTTGGTGAACAGTGTGGTAGTAAAACCAGGGAAAAATGAAACTTGCTCCTGTTAAATATTCTTAAGTCTTTTGCTGTATAAATAGTGTTTTTTTTTTTTTTTCAAAAGATACAGTAAATAATGTTAGTAGTGGGTGATATCATGTAAACACTGTCATGATTTTATGTAAACATTTTGTCTTTTGTAAACTATAAATGACATGGATTCTACATTGTAACTGATGTGATGTTCTATAAAGTGGTTTTAATAATAAAAAAAGGCAAAAATTAGTTTGTTTCTCTATTGAACTTTTGAACAGTGGGACTCAGTCAGTACATATTCAGTAAATGCAAATTATTTACATGGCAGTACACTACAGGCATAAATCTAGACCCCTAGACAAAACATTATGGCATTATAGCAGTGACAACTCCTCCACAGTAGCAGGTGGGATTTTTCTTTTTTGAGGACGGCTCCTTTTACCTTTCAATACGGATGGTCTGTTTATGTTTTGATCAAGAGCCTTTTTTTGGGCAGCTGAAGAGGAGAAGTCTGTCTTATGGCCAACCACTGGCTGTATCTTGGTCACATAACCCAGCAAAACCCAGTATGGAGGTTCATCTGTAACAGGCCTTGTGCCACGGATCAACACTGTTGCTTCTTAAACAGAAGAGCAGCGACATGGGTGCAGGTCTCCACGACTCCGGCCATACAGGTGCAGTGGGCGGCTTCAACCTTCCCTGTGATGCTCACAGTGACCCATGGCTGCAATGCTGGTTCATTCAGTCTTTGAGAGTGCAGCACCTGAAACACACACAGACAAAGTTCAATTAAAGACAAGAACTATGAGCCAAGGCCGACATAAATGTGTTTTATCTACTTTATCATAAATGTAACAAAGTGTTTAGAAAGTTAGCACATACATGTAATTTTTCATTTCTTTATGTGTCCATCTATAAAACGCTGCATTTTATAGGGTAAATCTGCCTGTTCTCTGTCAGAAACCTGCCTGCAGAAAATGAACCTAAAGTATGTAATGCAAGGATGTCATCACTTTAGAGATGGAGAAAGCATAAAGTGACAATTATGAATCACTTAATATGATAAGGAGATTCTGCAGGTCATTAATCAATGTATAAAATTAAAATAAAATGTATTTTTAGTGACACAAGATACAAATATTGAAGCAAGATCTATAATTAGAATTATTTATAATAAATATGAATAAATCAGTGCAATTTCTTTAACCATAAAGAATAACTAAGTCCTTCAGGACAATGTCACATCAATGCACTGAACTCACTATGTTATCCCTCTAACAGCCTCCACATGTTCTCACTGTAATTTCCCCTCATGAATGAATTTATGCTGCACTAATCTGAATGTTTGCAGGGAAATCAATCACATTTCACACGCAGTACTCGAGCTGACTTACCTTTGTTTGAATGACGACTTGTACGCGCTGACTCCACAGATAAGGTACAAAAATATGTCAGGCTATAGCGGTTGGTCTTCAGGGTTTCTACTCCACGGCAGTGTTTCATACGGGTCCACATTTCCAATGCACGCAATTTTCTGCAAGTACCGCTGCTTCGCCTCTGGACGCAATCGGTCTCTATACCGTCCGTTTTCTTTGGAGCTGCTTTTAAGCATGATTCTTGTCGTCGTCGTTACAACACTGTGTCTCTTTTGATTCGAAGACCCCGAAAATGGCGCCGCGCTCCGCGGCGTGACGTCAACTCCAAAGCCCTATCAGCAATCGCCACGCACACGGGGTGTGTCTGACGTGAAGTATGAGTGATCGCCGATCACAGGGCGTGTCTCTGACGTGACTTATCAGCAATCGCCGCTCGCCGGGCGTGCCTGTAACGTGACGTATTAGCTATCGCCAATGTCAGGGTGTGACTGTTTTGTGACTTATCAGCAATCGCCTCTCACTGGGCGTGTCTGTAACGTGACGTATTACCTATCGCCAATGTCAGGGCGTGACTGTTTTGTGACTTATCAGCAATCGCCGCTCGCCGGGCGTGTCTGTGACGTGACGTATTAGCGATCGCCAATGTCAGGGCGTGACTTTGACATAACTTATCAGCAATCGCCGCACGCCGGGCGTGACTGGGACGTGACGTATTAGCGATCGCCAATGTCAGGGCGTGACTGTGATGTGACTTATCAGTAATCACCACTCGCAGGCCGTGTTTGTTATGTGACGTATGAGCAATCGCCAATAGTTGGGCGTGTCTCTGACGTGACTTATCAGCAATCCCCGCTCGCCGGGCGTGTCTGTGACGTGACGTATTAGTGATCGCCAATGTCAGGGCGTGACTGTTTTGTGACTTATCAGCAATCGCCGCTCCCCCGGCGTGTCTGTGACGTGACTTATTAGAGATCGCCAATGTCAGGGCGTAACTTTGACATAACTTATCAGGAATCGCCACTCGCAGGCCGTGCTTGTTATGTGACGTATGAGCAATCGCCAATAGTTGGGCGTGTCTCTGACGTGACTTATCAGCAATTGCCGCTCGCCGGGCGTGTCTGTGACGTGACGTATTAGCGATCGTCAATGTCAGGGCGTGACTGTTTTGTGACTTATCAGCAATCGCGGCTCACCTGGCGTGTCTATGACGTGACGTATTAGCAATCGCCAATGTCAGGGCGTGATTGTTTTGTGACTTATCAGCAATCGCAGCTCGCCGGGCGTGTCTGTGACGTGACTTATTAGAGATCGCCAATGTCAGGGCGTGACTGTGATGTGACTTATCAGTCATCGCCACTCGCAGGCCGTGTTTTTTATGTGACGTATGAGCAATCGCCAATAGTTGGGCGTGTCTGTGACAAAACTTATCAGCAATCGCCACTCACATGGGGTGTGTCTGACATGAAGTATGAGTGATCGCCCATCACAGGGCGTGTCTCTGATGTGACTTATCAACAATAACCGCTCGTCGGGCGTGTTTGTTATGTGATGTATGAGCAATCGCCCATAGTTGGGCGTGTCTGTGACATAACTTATCAGCAATCGCCACTCGCCGGGCGTGTCTGTGACGTGACTTATTAGAGATCGCCAATGTCAGCGCGTGTCTGTGATGTGACTTATCAGTAATCGAGAGTCGCAGGCCGTGTTTGTTATGTGACGTATGAGCAATCGCCAATAGTTGGGCGTGTCTGTGACATAACTTCTCAGCAATCGCCGCACGCCGGGCGTGTCTGTGAAGTGACGTATTAGCAATCGCCAATTTTACGGCGTGACTGTTTTGTGACTTATC
The DNA here is from genome assembly GCA_922035795.1 of Oreochromis mossambicus. Classification (NCBI taxonomy): domain Eukaryota; kingdom Metazoa; phylum Chordata; class Actinopteri; order Cichliformes; family Cichlidae; genus Oreochromis; species Oreochromis mossambicus. The sequence goes on from CAKLIZ010002496.1 coordinate 9,783, forward strand.
AGCAATCTGCGGTCAGCGGGCGTGTCTGTGATGTGACTTATTAGCGACCGCCAATTTGAGGGCGTGTCTCTGACGTGACTTATCAGCAATCGCCGCTCACCGGGCGGGTCTGTGACGTGACGTATTAGCGATCGCCAATGTCAGAGCGTGACTGTTTTTTGACTTATCAGCAATCGCGGCTCGCCCGGCGTGTCTATGACGTGACATATTAGCGATCGCCAGTGTCAGAGCGTGACTGTTTTGTGACTTATCAGCAATCGCGGCTCGCCCGGCGTGTCTATGACGTGACGTATTAGCGATCGCCAGTGTCAGGGCGTGACTGTTTTGTGACTTATCAGCAATCGCCACTCACAGGCTGTGTTTGTTATGTGACGCATGAGCAATCGCCAATAGTTGGGCGTGTCTGTGACATAACTTATCAGCAATCACCACTCACACGGGGTGTGTCTGACGTGAAGTATGAGTGATCGCCGATCACAGGGCGTGTCTCTGACGTGACTTATCAGCAATTGCCGCTCGCCGGGCGTGTCTGTGACGTGACGTATTAGCGATCGTCAATGTCAGGGCGTGACTGTTTTGTGACTTATCAGCAATCGCGGCTCACCTGGCGTGTCTATGACGTGACGTATTAGCAATCGCCAATGTCACGGCGTGATTGTTTTGTGACTTATCAGCAATCGCAGCTCGCCGGGCGTGTCTGTGACGTGACTTATTAGAGATCGCCAATGTCAGGGCGTGACTGTGATGTGACTTATCAGTCATCGCCACTCGCAGGCCGTGCTTGTTATGTGACGTATGAGCAATCGCCAATAGTTGGGCGTGTCTCTGACGTGACTTATCAGCAATCGCCACTCGCCCGGCGTGTCTGTGACGTGACTTATTAGAGATCGCCAATGTCAGGGCGTGACTGTGATGTGACTTATCAGTAATCGCCACTAGTAGGCCGTGTTTTTTATGTGACGTATGAGCAATCGCCAATAGTTGGGCGTGTCTGTGCGATAACTTATCAGCAATCGCCACTAACACGGGGTGTGTCTGACGTGAAGTATGAGTGATCGCCGATCACAGGGCGTGTCTCTGACGTGACTTATCAGCAATCCCCGCTCGCCGGGCGTGTCTGTGACGTGACGTATTAGCGATCGCCAGTGTCAGGGCGTGACTGTGATGTGACTTATAAGTAATTGCCACTTTCAGGCCGTGTTTGTTATGTGACGTATGAGCCTTCGCCAATAGTTGGGCATGTCTGTGACATAACTTATCAGCAATCGCCACTCACACGCCACTCTGACGTGAAATATTAGCTATCGCCGAGCACAGGGCGTATCTCTGACGTGATGTCAAATATCAATACAAGACGTGTCTCTCTGCATTGATGTCAAATATCAATACCAGACTCGTCTCTCTGCTGTGATGTCAAAAATCAATTCCAGACTCGTCTCTCTGCTGTGATATGAAATAGCAATTCCAAAAGAGATTCCCTGCTGTGATGTCACATATCAATACCAGAATCGCCTCTCTGCTGAGATTTCAGATATCAATGCCAGACATAAATCTCTGCTGTGATGTCAAAAATCAATTCCAGACTCTTCTCTCTCGTGTGAAGTCAAATAGCAATACCAGACTCACCTCTCTGCTGTGATGTCAAATATCAATGCCAGATTCGCCTCTCTGCTGTTATTTCAAATGTCACTACCAGAGTTGACTCTCTGCTGTGATGTCAAATATCAATTCCAGTCTCGTCTCTCTCCTATGATGTCAAATAGCAATACCACACTCAAATCTCTGCTGTGATGTCAAATAGCAATGCCAAAATAGATTCCCTGCTGTGATGTCAAATAGCAATACCAGACTCACCTCTCTGCTGTGATGTCAAATATCAATGCCAGATTCGCCTCTCTGCTGTGAATTCAAATATCAATGCCAGACATGAATCTCTGCTGTGATGTCAAATATCAATACCAGACTTGTCTCTCTGCTGTGATGTCAAATATCAATGCCAGACTCGCGTCTCTGCTGTGATGTCAAATATCAAAACCAGAATCATGATTCTGCTGTGATTTCAAATATCAATACCAGACTTGTCTCTCTCCTGTGATGTCAAATAGCAATGCAAGAGTAGATTCCCTGCTGTGATGTCACACATCAATTCCAGGTTCGTGTCTCTGCTGGGATGTCAAATATCAACACCAGTCTCGACTCTCTGCTGTGATGTCAAATATAAAAACCAGACTCGCGTCTCTACTGCGAGGTCAAATATCAATGCCAGATTCGCCTCTACTGCCATTTCAAATATCAATACCAGATTGCTCTCACTGCTGTGATGTCAAATAGCAATGCTAAAGTAGATTCCCTGCTGTGATATCACATATCAATACCAAACTCGCCTCTCGGCTGTGATGTCAAATATCAATGAAAGATTCGCCTCTCTGCTGTGATGTCAAATATCAATGCCAGACATGAATCTCTGCTGTGATGTCAAATA
>CAKLIZ010002497.1:0-21842 GCA_922035795.1 Oreochromis mossambicus
TTGGCGCTATATAAATAAAATTGAATTGAATTGAATTGAATTAAACAATAATATAGGATCAAAACACTGGGCCACAGGCCCAGGACCGTGACATAATGTGATCTATTGGATGGTTTCTATATTGACTAGAATTAAGATTATTTTTATTTCTCCAGTTCATGAGGACCGTTTTCTTGGCAATGCAAAGGGCAGTAAAAACCATGCGGACTGTATTAGTTTCTGTAGTGACATAATCTAAGCTGCCCAACAAGGACACTAAAGGGGAAGTTGGAATGTTACATTTCAGACACTTTGATAAGTCTTCACATATCTCGTGCCAAAACTTCTGAACTGGTGGACAGAACCAAAGATTGTGGATATAATTGTCCGGTGTATTTGCTTGACAGTGTGAGCAGTTGTTAGAAGACGTATAGCCCATCTTGAACATTCTATGACCTGTATAGTGCACTCTATGCAATATTTCGTATTGTATTAATTGCAAACTGGGATTTCTGATCCATTGAAAGGTTTTTAAGCATATCTGAGACCAAAGGTTTTGGTCTAAGCTGATCGATAAATCCATTTCCCATTTTGCAATAGGAAGTGATATTGATTCATCTGTTTTAGAAAGTGTTCTGTATATTTTGGACAGTAATTTGGGGGTTTTAAGTGTAAGAAATTGGACCACACTTGATGGTGTTTGTAGTTCAACTTGACCGGGTTTAAATTTCTTTTTTACTATGGATTTAATTTGTTGACATTCTAAAAATCTTTTCTTGTTGATCCCATATTGTGTAACTAGTCTGTCAAATGCAATAAATTCTGTTCCTTCTAATATATGTTCTAAGTATTTGATTCATTACAACTTCAATCTGGAAAGTTGATCATATTATTGTTTTGTAATATGTCAGGGTTGTTCCAGATAAGTGTATGTTTGCATGGGATTAATGAAGACTGTTATTTTTAGAAACTCCCACCATGCTGTCAGAGAAGAGCTGATGTTGATGCTTTTAAAGCATTCATGTCTTTTGATGTTTGAGCTGATAAATGGTAGGTCTGAAATCTCTAGATTATTGCATAGTGCCTGTTCAACATCTAGCCAGGGTTCATCTAAGAAGGTGTGTTTTAACCATTCTGAGATGAACTGAAGCCTGTTGGCTAAGAAGTATTGTTGAAAGTTAGGCAGATCTAATCCTCCTTTATCCTTGGTCCTTTGTAGTGTTTTTAAGCTGATACGTGGGGGTTTGTCTTTCCAAAGGGATTTAGAAATATACGAATCCAGAGATCTGAACCAATCTTGTGATGGTTTGTTCGGGATCATTGAGAATAAATAATTTATTTTTGGCAAGATCATCATTTTTATAGTGGCGACCCTTCCCATGAGTGATATGGGTAGAGATTTCCATCAGGTCGCCTTCTACTTTCTTTAGAAGTGGAATGTGGTTTAATTTAGTTAAGTCTGAAAGCTTAGGAGAGACATTAATACCTAAATATTTAATATTTCCAGATTGTAGTGGGGCAGAAGAAGAATTATGGAAGGAGTAGTTAATTGGAAGAACTGTAGAATTTGACCAGTTAATTGAATAATCTGAAACTCTTGAAAACCAGTTTATTAGTGTAATTACCTCAGAAAGGTTGGTTTGTGAGTTTTGGAGAAAAAGCAACACATCATCCGCATAGAGACTGATTTTATGTTCTACGTTCTTACATTTTATGCCCTTAATTGTTTTAGCCTGTCTAATTGCTGCTGCTAGTGGTTCGATAAAAATTGCAAACAGTGAGGGGGAGAGTGGGCATCCCTGCCTGGTGCCCCTCAGGAGACAGAAGCTGGAGGATGTCTGGTCATTTGTTCTGACACAAGCTGTTGGGGAATTATATAATATTCTTAGCCAGTTTATGAAAGAGTTTCCAAAACCAAATTTGTGTAAAGTTGCAAATAAAAATTTCCAGTTAACTCTGTCAAACGCTTTTTCTGCATCTAGAGATAATATTGTGGTTTCAATGTTTTTGCTGCATGAGTAATCTATTAAATTAAGTAATCTACGTGTATTTGTTGATGAGTGCCTACCTTTTATGAAACCAGTTTGGTCAGGATGAATTAAAAGGGGGGTTATCTTCTCTAATCTTTTTGAGAGAGCTTCGCAGATTATTTTGAGGTCTACATTTATAAGGGATATTGGACGATAGCTTGAGGGATATACAGGGTCTTTGCCTGGTTTTAGCACGAGACTAATGTTGGCAGAATTCATATTTGGTGGTAGTCTGCCATTTTCCTTGATTTCCTGCAACATTCTGTGGAATACTGGTGCCCAAATTATCCAGAATTCTTTGTAGAATTCTGCAGGAAAGCCATCTGGACCTGGAGCCTTATTATTGGCCATACTTATCAGCGCTTCCTGGAGTTCACCTGGTGTCAGTGGCGAATCCAGTGCCATTGCTTGACTGTCTAGTAATTTTGGAAGAGTTATGTTGTCAAGAAACTGATCAATTTCATTTTTAGACGGCTTTATTTGTGGTGAATATAAAGTTTCATAGAAATCCCTAAAAATGTTGTTTATTCTTCCAGGGTCATATATTGTGTTCCCAGATGAATCTTTAACAGCACATATAGTTGTTTTTTCTTTATTTATTTTTAACTGGTTTGCTAGAAATCGACCGGATTTGTTACTGTGTTCAAAATTCTGCAAGCGAAGTCTTTGTACTAAGAATTGTGTTTTTTAAATTAATAATTTCATTTAATTCTAGTTTTGTTTTGCGTAGTTTGTTCTTTATTTCTTGATCTTGGTCGGACGCGTAGGCTTCTTCTAAGGATTTGATGGTTTTTTCTAGTTCCTGAATATTTTTGTTTTCTTCTTTCTTTTTATGTGACGAGAACGAAATTATTTTACCTCTCATCACAGCTTTCCCTGCTTCCCATAGAACAGAAGCTGATGTTCCGGGAGTGTCATTAAAGTCTAAATATGAAGTCCACTCTTTTTTAAAACATTTAATAAAATCTTCATCTTTGAGCAGCGATGTATTGAATCTCCAGTTTTTACTTGGTGTAGCGTTTTTCTTATGTATTAGTGTTAAAGATACAGGAGCATGATCGCTGACAGCTATAGGGTGAATCTCAGTGTCTGAAATGTCACTCAGCAGTGAGCTGCTGACCAAAAAATAATCCAGACGAGAGTAGGAGTGATGGACATGTGAGAAGAAAGAATATTCCTTACTGTTAGGGTGAAGGGAGCGCCATGCATCGCAAAGACCAAAGTCGCTCATATACTGTTTGATTATATTTGTGGACTGCCAATTATGCTGAGTTCCTGCTGGGTTAATTTCTTCATTTAGTCCAAGGTTGAGGTCGCCTCCAAGAATAAGTGTGCAATCAAGGTGTTCAGAGAGTGCACTAAAAAATCTCTGGAAGAATGAGGGTTCATCAACATTTGGACCATATATACTTACAATACATAGCTTTTTGTTAAGTATTGATAATTTAATAATAAGGAATCTGCCCTCTGGATCTATAACTGTATCGAGTACTGTAAAATTAACATTTTTATGTATTAAAATTGCTACTCCCCTTTGTCTAGAATTATAACAGGCTGCGAACACATTAGGAAACTCAGGTGTTTTAAGTTCGTTTAAACCTGTGACAGGCCTGTGAGTCTCTTGTAATACAACAACATCTGCCTGTAGTTTTTTAAGCTGGTTAAATATCTTTAACCTCCTCTTTTCTCTGGTGCCAGCTCCATTTACATTCCATGTGACAAACCTTAGTGTGCCCATAGTTGTGTGTGTATGTCTAATGATGTACGCTGGGTGTTTCGTTTAGACGGGTGAAGAGAATGTGGAAACATCACTTGTTTGTAAATAGAAAGAGAAAAAAAAATGTGTGGTGAGAGGCTCCATAAGTCTGACTATGTGTGTGTATATTCACTATTATGAACAAGCGTGGCTTGCGTGTGTGTCCTATAAGTCTGTGTGCGCTGTGAAGCTGTTGTAAATGTGCTGCCGTTGAGCGCATGTGTTTGCGTGATCGTGGTGTGTGAATATGCAGAAATAGAGGGTGTTGTTTGTAGGTGAGTGAGGAAGTAGGTGATCACCGTAGTGAAAGAAAAGAGAAAGAAAGAAACCACGAGAACGGTGAGCAACAACAACAACAAAAAAAGAAAAAAACGGAAACATTCCAATTAAAGCAATGACGGAGGGTGACGGTGTTATATCGGCTATGACATCATACTGATATTACAAGGTTAAACACATGTTAAAGGAGAGAGTGTGAGTAGATAAGCAAAGAGTGTAGCGGGTTCTTATCTGGAGTGCAGTCAATATAACCATGGAGTGGTGCCGGGGTCGCGGTAGAGCTGTCCGTCCACGTAGAGCCGGTCCACGGCGATGACAGCACGGGAGCCTCTCTGGATGAAACTACGTCGAACTGGGAACAGGACCTTGCGTCGTTCCAGGATCTCTTTGGGAAACTGGTCGTTCACGCTGAACTCCGTTCCTTTCAGCTCCCTGCTCCCGACTCTTCACCTGTTCCTTCTGTTTGAATTGGCCGAATTGGGCCACAATTGGACGTGGTCTCCCAGTCGGTGACCTCACGACTCCCAGACGATGCACTCTTTCGAAGGCGATGTTCTTCACGGTGTCCTCTGGCAGCTTCAGGTGGGTTTTAATGAAGCTTTTCACCATTGCTTCCGCGTCCTCTCCGGCAGATTCTGGAATACCAGAAAATACAAGGTTATCTCGCATGCTACGGGCTTGTAGATCGATAACGGTCTCTTTTATTTTTTTATTTTCTATGTTTAGCTGGGTCACATTATCTGTGAGAGATTTGACTGACTCCCGTGGCCTCGCATCAAAACTGGACAATAGCTTGTCGATTGACTCCAAGATGTCTGCAATGTCTTTGCCAGCAGGCGATGTTGTGCCGGGGGAATCTGCCGGCGATATCTTTTTGATGACGGTGTCTCAATTTTGGCCGGGGAAGATGCACTCTGAGCCTTCTTCATTACTAGATCTTGAAAGAAATCCTCCAAGCAGAAATAAATACTGAAAAGGATGCTAAAAAGAAAACAAAGTGTACACAAGAGTTGTAATATTTTAAAGCATGGAAAGAGGAATGAAGTGGAATAAACAAAAGGTTAAATTAAATTAGAGGTATGTATTCAAACTAATAATAGGAAGGATAACAACCTGTAAACTGGTAGTAACAATGAAACATAGTTGGCATGACGACCGTGCCTAGAATGAATAGAATGCATGAAACCAGATAATTCACACGAAAATATATCAAATAAAAAAAGAGAGATGCATAAGGTATATTAAGGCTGTGTCATTGTTCAGCCAAGGAAAGTGTGTCTCCAGCTTGGGAAGGTGTGAAGCTGCAGATTCACACAGGCCCACGATGGATACATAATAAAATATAAAATAATAAACTATTGTATATTAGTAGTAAAGTAGTGTATTGTAATATACTATTGCTGTTATAAAAAAGGAAAAACAATACAATGATAACATTAATAATGACATACTATTAATAAGAAGAGGCACCTCAGTCAGTTATGATGTGAGGTGGATGATTGTTAAAAGTAGTCTGATTCAAGCTTAAGGTTTGCTCAAACTCAGTACAATGATATATGAGATGAAGAAAATAAGGAATCTAATCAAGTGCATAGAGACACTTGACCTGCTTGTAAACCTGTCATCTTAGATGAGACTTTGTTAAAATGAAGAGCAAACCTATACTAACAACTAATGAGCCAAACCCTGTGTACAACAGCTAATGCTACAAGATTGAGAAGCTGAATTAAATATGTGGACACTACCAAGCTAATGAGGAGCGGTGACGTGCATAGAGATTGTTGCTTTCGGTTTAGAGTGTTATTGAGCTTTATAACTATTGTTTGCAAATGTTGCTAAATGCCTGTGACTGAGATGCTGGTTTTGCTCAGTACAATTGTATAAATAGAGTTTGAATTCATTACTGTGGATGTATAGTAAGTGACCACTATATATCTTTCAGTAGTAACCTCTCTTGAGCATAAACGCCGGTGTGTTTTAGTTTTTTCTCCAGTTTATGTGTGTGCTGTGAGAATGATTAGAGGTTTCAGTTGTTTTTCTTTGACTTGCTCTTTCTGATTACGAAAAGCATGTCTAAAATACTCGTATGAAAGCATATTTTGAGTGATTTTAACTGTGTGAATGCTGTGAGTAGTAGGTTTTGAGTGATTGGGTGTGATTTGTACAAAAATAATAAAAAATAAGTAATAATAACACTACAAAGGTTCATAGTAGAGTGAGTGAACAAGTGGAAGTTTGAGAGAAAAGGCAGTGTGTGTGATGATTCCTGATGTCTGAAAGGGCTCTATTTAGAAGTGTGAGCGTGACATAAAGGTGTATTGGTTTTAGATCAAGATTTAGTAGAATTAAAGAGGGAGTAAAACAAAAGAGTTCGATTAGTCTGCAGAAACAGGAAATATATGTGCCTGTGGTGTGTAAAGACAGCTCACAGAGAGAAACAGACGAGTTAAACTCTAAGAAGATGAAGCGAATGAATGTTTTAAGAAAAGTAATGAAAATGATATTAATTGTATGCTTTAATGTGTCAATACAGGTGGATTTCTCTCAACCTGGAACCTTGAGTACAGCGACAAAAGCATAGATTACTTGGGAAAATAAGCCACTTTTTGGCTAAAATTTTATAGCTTGACCTCCCAATTGATATTTTGCAGACTGTGTGATTAGAGGTTTCAGTTGTGTTTGTTGGAGCTTTGAAGGCCACACAAGGACAAACTGTGTAGGACGAGGACTGATGGGAGGTGAAGCAGGACAAGTTCGAGTGCGAGAATACAGGGTATAATTGGGTTGAAACTGAAGGCTGAACTCATGATTGTTTAGAGATGTCCGCCAGGTCATAAACAAAAGAAGGTAAAAATAATGACAGAAATAATTGACAACTATATTAATGAATAGACAACACATACACAAATTGTTATATGTGAAATTATTTTTGGAAAGAGTCAGAAGTGAGATAGTTTGAATTTAGAACTCAGTGATAAGATGCATGAATTAAACCTTATTGTAACAAACACTTGCAATGAAGAAAGCAGCTTACACTCAATTAATATGAACGCAAAGCCTTGATGCCATAGGCAATTTGTTTTTGTTTGTTTGTTTTGTAAGTTTGGAAAACAAATTTGTGATCATACTTGTGGATCACAGTGACACATAATGATTAGGCATATGATTTGTTGATGCCTAGTTTTAGAGCTGTGAGCTATGAACTGTAAGCAATGCAAAGTTTTTCCCAACTTAGAAGTTTGACACATGCCAGACAACTTTCAACTTTCCTATGTAGGCATTTTGCTTTCACAGTCACATATCAGAATTGAGAAGTGTGGACAGATAAACCCCAGCACACTTCTCCCTACTTCGCAAGATGGTGACGCACACTGCTGTATAAAGAAGCTAGATGAGGAAACAAAACCACGCGCTGACCTTTACAGCATCCCACAGGCTGGTTCCGTTAACATCTTTGTAGACGGTTCAGCGTCCAAAAATAGCCTTGGGCGGAACTGTGTAGGTTATGCGGTAACCACAGTAGACACAACCAACTGCCGAGTGATATCTATCCAGTGTCTTGCAGGTTGAAACCAGTTGATTGGATCCTGATCAAAGTACTCCAAAATAAAAAACTGGAGTTCACCAAGGTGGGAAGGTCCTTATCAAGTGCTGCTCACCACACCTACTGCCTGCAAAATAGTAGAAAGACCGTCCTGGATTCCTCAGAGCCACTGCAAAAGGGTTGAGGTCCCGGGAGGCCCCGAGACCAAGGAGGAAGCACCTACGCTTGGTTGTTCCGGGGGTGAGGGTGGCAAGTGCGTTTTGGGCCCCCGTGGGGTAAGCCTGCACTCCAATCTCTATCGATCAACTTTAGGGCAGCCAGGTGTAGGTGTGATGGACCTATGTGCAACAATGTGAAGGGGAACCCTCCTGGTCACCTTGACTACAAAGCTCACCCTTACAGGACCCCAGCTGATGTCAACAGCAGCTGAAGCCACGAGGCAGACAGAGAAGATGGACGTACGACAACTTACACCTAATGGACATGACACAAGATCACATCCATCCTTGGATGAAAAGTGCACTAATTTTGACCTCCGACCACATCTTCAGAATGACTTAAGAAATGCTCAACTTCAACACTCAGACCACATGACTCAATTTGGGAAACCGACATACCTGAAGAATTCAAACTCTGGACAACTGGACAAAAGGTACTCAACTCACTCTTCCTGTGGGCAGGAGTTGGAAAACATGCTCTCAGAAGTGAGATAATGGACTATGGATTCGGCTTGTTTCTCAAAGCATGCTGCAAGGTCAACGAGGGACAAAATCAAGAAATTGATGCTCTGCGCATTGCAGTAATGCAACACAGGGTAGCATTGGACATGATTCTCGCCGAGAAAGGAGGACTATGTGTCCTCTTTAACAACACATGTTGCACATACATTCCAGATAATGTGCACTCATCCAACATGACTGATGCTCTGAAAACACTCAGACAACTTCGGGATGCACAACAACGAGACTATGCCACAAACACAGAAGACTGGCTTACGTGGCTTTTAAGCGGCTCTTGGAAGTCCCTGCTGATTAAAGGACTTGTTTTTGTTGGTGTTCTACTACTGTTATTGTCTTTTCACTTCATGTGTCATACCTTGTTTGAAGAGCATGTTATCAAAAATGGTAACTGCTTCAATTCATGCTTACATCTCCCTATCACAGAATGAAGAAGATGATAATGAGATAGACATTTGGATATAACATACTCACAAAACCCACTATTTTATGATGTCTTGGCTAAAAATGTTTACAAGTGGCCATAGACTGATACAATGTTAGTGAGTTGCTATGTACATGTATAGAAAAAAAGATCAAACAACAGGGGGGAATGTCAAAAGATTTTATTATGTTTATGCTTAAAAGTACATTTTATTATCTAGATGTGTTTGCTCTTTTAGTATTCAGCTTAAATAGAGAAGTTACCCTCTGTGCAAAGCTCAACAGGAAGCCTGCACGCAGCACAGTTCTATTTTATCTCTTCCTGTACGTCTCTGAGAAGGACATGCTACACAAATATGCTTGAAGTATAAATAAAGGCTGACAACTATTGCAGGGGGTGAGTCTCCGTTGAGCTCTCACCCGTGTGCATGTTAACTCGCAAACCTGTCTGAGTGTCATTTATTCCAACCTGAGTTGCACTGCAGGAAAACTCCTGACAGTGCTGGTTCTGGTCTTCAGCACACATGCTGCAGAGTGGAAACAACAGTTTGCCGTAGCACCTGTAGGGAAGGATGGTGGTGAAAAAGACCTCTCGGCAGGAGTATTGTACATTTAACAAAGCTGAAATAATTTTCTAGCCTGTCAAAGTTGCGGTAAATGACTTGAGGGTGTCCTACAGGATAGTCTTTGAGCCACATGTGTCCCTGTGCGGCTTGGTGGTGTTGATTGAGTTTAGCTTCAATCAAACATAAGTTTGATTGAAGCTGTATGACTGTTCAGCAGGCTGTGCATCTGCATCGTTCATGTAAGCATCATACGCCGCTGATATTTGAGAGTCTGTTATGCCGCCTTCTTCAAAATCTATGTGTGAATTGGTGCTATTTCTGATACATTCTGGTGTGCTGGGTATGTGAACTAGATCGAAATCTGATATACTGTGCTCAGAAACATCACTGAAATCACGAGGCAGCCACTCACTCGGGGGTGTTGCAGGTCCGGTGTTGAAGATCGGTTCTGACTCTCCACTGTTGCACAAAGCTCCTGGTTTTTGAGGTTGATACTGCTTAAACATTCCAAAAACGTCAGGGATCGTTGGGTGTCCTGATCATTGTGTGGAGGGGTACAGTGCTGCAGTCTGTGAAGATAGCTGTGTGTTAAAACATTTTATATATGACTCTAGCCGTTTCAAACAGAATAAGTGTGTCTCTTTTTTTTATTTATATATGCCTATGCTTACCTTGTAGTGTGGTTTATTCCAGATGGTCCTGCTTCTCCACACACACTGCGCTCTGGCATAGCTCTGTAGGTGTAAAACGGTCGGTCTTAGAACATTTGTAATTATTTAAACCCTTTCTTTTAAAATACAGATCTATACAGACAGTTGTATATACACCTGTTGTAAGGTTTGGCTCTGTGGTCACGGTGTCTGAATGTTTTTCTGCTCAGTTTGTTAATCCTGGAACAAATCAAAGAAAAAACGCTGTTATTACATAATTTAAAACAAACATGACTTTAAAACATACATATGTTAAAAAATCCCGTAATTGTGTACACACCTTGTGCCTGTTAGAGAACTCGTTCGAGCAGTAAAAGCAGCCGTTTCTGAAGAAACGGGTCCTGTGCTGTTCTCCTGAACTCCTAAAAATTAAGCTTTTGTTTTAGAAAAAAAAAAATAGTTTGAATATCCTATAATATGTTAACATAACACCTTTAAAAATACAATAATAGGTTTTGTTTTACTTACTGTTTACGATGTCCATGTTATAAAGAATGATGTTAGTGTTGATGATCGGAAAGAAAATGGTGTGCTCCGCCGCGGATCCTGACGCGAAAATGTCAAAGAGTTTCGGGCTCTGGGTCCTGTTGGTCTTGTATAGGTCTAGGCATTCCAGGATCCAGGTGTGGGGCATTGAGTCATAGGCATTCTTGTAATCAATCCAGGCAGCGCACAGGTTGGTCAGCCTAGTTTTGGGCGACCGCTCTGTCTACCAGTAACTGGTGTTTTGCTCCTCGGGTATTCTTGCCAGTTCCTTTCTGTGCCCCACTCATGTAGGCGTTTACACATACTAAGGCAGGCTATTGGTCCATAGTTGGATAGGACTAGGTCCTTCTGGCAGTCCTTGGTAATCAGGACTGTCCTGCCTCCAGTTTGTAATTCTTGGTGTCTCTCATTAACTAGCAGCTGGTTCATCTGCACTGCCAGGTGCTCATGGAGTGCAGTCAGCTTCTGCCAGTAGGCGTGAACCATGTCAGGGCCTGGTGCTGTCCAACTCTTCATACTGGAGACCCTTTCTTGGATGTCTGCCATTATGATGGTTACTGGGTCCTGTTTAGTGAGGTTCCTGTGGTCTGCTCTTTGATTCACTAGCCACTGAGCAATATTGTTATTTGTTGCATCCTTCTCCCATATGCTCTTCCAGTATTGCTCTCCAGCCTTGGTGGTGCTGTTCTCAATTTGTCCCCCTGGTTTATTCTCCTGCCTTCTATCTCTCTGGTGTACCTCTTTAAGAGACTGGCTAAGACTGTGAATCTTTGCTTAGCAGTTTCCAAGGCCTCACGTATGGAGAGTCTGCTGTACTTCTTAGGCAACTTCTTTAGTGCCCCTTCCTGCAGCTTTAGTAGTGTGCAAACCTCCCTCCGTTCTATTTTGATCTCGTTCTCTAGTTTCCTTCTCCATGGAGCGTACTGCTCCTTGTGGCTGTTCAGTTTGTAGCCAAGCATCCCACTGATCACTGCTGCCATAGCATAGATCAGCTGCTTAGTCTCGGTAATGGTCGCAGTGGGTATTGTCCACAGTGCTGCATTCACATCATCTAGCAATCTCTCAGAAGGTACTTCACATAGTCTTGGTAAATGGCTACGGAGGGTCCAAGTTTCAAGCTTCACCATGATCCTACCTTTCAGGTCAGTTCCTCTCGCACTCAACGATTTTTCCATTGTACTTGGGGCTTGGTAGCCAATCTTGGGTGGAGGTGATGGAGATATCTACCCCCCTGACCTGTCGTCCTGGCTCCTCCTTGCCATAGCATTCGTGCTGTATCTCGTCAATCTTTAGCCTTGAGAACAGCTCCTTCTTCTGAATGTTTGAACACTGAGCTACTAATGGTTGGGTCCTTCAAAATCTGAGTTGCTCTAGTCCAGCATCTCCTGACGTAAAATGTCCTGTAGGGAAGGGAGAGCAGTCCTGCAGCAGCGTTCTGCCATACGGATCACTCTCTGAAGAGCTTTTTTCCACAGCGCCTGTATAGAAAGTGCTGAGGATCACTGGAGAGACCCCGAACTTCCTTAGTTGTCGTAGGTGGTACACGTGCTGCCTAGCCTTTTTGGTCTGGACCTGAATGTGGGCATACCATGTCAGGTCTGAGGAGATGTGGACACTGAGATACTTGAAGGACTGCACACTCTCCACTGGAGCTCCATTATTGATAATGGGCTTGTAGTCTCTGTGCAGACTCCTTCTGAAGTCCACCACCAGCTCCTTGGTCTTGTCGACGTTCAGCTGGAGGTGCTTGTCCTGGCACCACGATGCCAGATTCTTCACTTCATCCATGTAGGCTGCCTCATCGTTGTTGGAGATGGCGCCCAACACCACTGTGTCGTCAGCAAACTTCGTATTGGAGCCGTGGGTGGCCACACAGTCTGAAGTGTAGAGGGAGTAGAGCAGTGGCGAGAGGACACACCCCTGTGGCGCTCCCGTGCTGATGGTGATGCTGTTGGAGATGCACCTACCCACCCTCACCACCTGAGTTCTGATAGTGAGGAAGTCCAACACCCATGCACACAGACGGCTGTTGAGTCCCAGATCCCTCAGCTTTGTGAACAGTCTACCGGGCACTAATGCTGAGCTGTAATCAACAAACACCATTCTCACATAGTTACCCTGTTTCTTGTCCACGTGGCTGAGGGTGGTGTGCAGGACGTGGGCGATGGCGTCTTCCGTGGATCTGTTGGGTAGGCGAACTGGAGCGGATCTGTGGTGTCTGGGATGGAAGAGGAGATGGTTTTCTTCAACAGCCTCTCGAACACCTTCATAACCACCGAGGTCAGTGCAACTGGCTGGTAGTCATACAGGCATGAAGGCTTGTTGTTCTTGGGACAGGGATGATGGTAGATCTCTTGAAGCATGTGGGGACCACAGACTTCGCCAGGGACTCGTTGAAAATCAAAGTGAACATACCTGCTAGCTGGTCAGCACAGCACCACAGCAGACAGCCGGTGATGCCGTCTGGCCCCGCCACTCTCACTCTCCTCAGTGCCGCTCGAACGTCGTGCTCTGCGATGCTGATCGCTGGTCCCTCTCTGATGACGTCACCGTCCTCAGTTGTCAGGCAGAAGTTAGAATTAGCCGCCTGGCTAACCTCAAAACGGGCGTAGAACTGGTTCAGGCCGTTGGAGAATGCAGGTTCGGCGTTGGTCGGTGCAGTGTCCCTGGCTTTGTAATCTGTGATTGTGCGTAGTCCGTGCCACATGCTCCGTGTGTCGCACCGGGTGAAGTGAGACTCCACTCACGATACCAGCGTTTGGCATCCCTCACCGCACGCCGCACGCTGTATGAGGCCGCGTTGTAGGCGCTCATATCGCCAGTGGCGAGACCCGTGTTGTAGGAGGCAGTCCTGGCATTCACTGCAGCACGGATTGATCTGTCCACCCACGGTTTCTGGTTCGGGAACGTCACGACTGTCGCAGTGGGGATGATCTCATCTGCTAGTATGTTTACGAAGCTTACTGCTACATCCATAACTCATTGATGTCGACTGCGCATGCTCTGAACATGTCCCAGTCTACGTCGTTGAACGCATCCTGTAGCGTAGCTTCTGACTGGGCTGAACAGTGTTTCACCTCCCTCGTAGTTACTTCATCCCTCCAAATGTGTTGTTTATACTCCAGGATGAGGAAAATGGCATTGTGGTCAGACTTCCCAAAGGCCAGGTGTTAAACAGTCTTGTAGCCCTGCTTGTATGGCGTGTAGCAATGGTCCAGTATCCTATCTCCCCTCGATGGACACGTGACATGTTGGTGAAAGGTTGGCATGACTTGTCCGAGGATTGCTTTATTAAAGTCTCCTACTACAATGAGGGCTGAGCCTGGATCCCTGTTTTGAAAGGCACTCAGCACATCATGTAGTTTGGATATAGCCATACCTGTGTCTGCTTGGGGTGGGTTGTAGACCACTGTAGCGATTACCGAGGTGAACTCATGGGGCAGGTAGAAAGAGCGACACTTAATGCTCAGGTATTCCAGATGTGGTGAGCAGCCGGTGGAGAGAGTAGAAATGCTCCTGGGGTCACATCACTTTCTGTTTACCATGAAACACACTCCTCCACCTTTTGTTTTGCTCGGGAACAAGAAAAACTATATCAAAAAACTGAGTTTCCTTATGAGCCGGCAGTGCATGACTGGATGAGTGAGTGAGTGAGTGATGTGTTAAAGAGGTGACTGACACAGGCTGCTCCACACAGCAACAGAGAAGGCTCAGCTGAGCGAAAAAAGACTTAACTGCATCACTATTATTGTTGAAGAGATTTCTTTGTACCTTAACTGGGTTTCGGAGGCAGTTTATACCTTTCACGAAGATCTGGAGATTATTCCACTGCGCTGCTTTATTGACGTCTGCAGTCGAGTGCTCTCATGTTTGTTCTGTTTAGGTATCTCCGTAAGCTCAGTAACTTAAACAATGGGCTGTTGACAGAGTAATGTTATCGTTCGCTTTAAAAGGTTAAAACACTTGTGTAGTTGTGTTGAATTGTATGGACTTGTGGGAATCATATGGTACGTTTAAGTTACTCTGTCTTTTGCAAACGCAAGATGTAGGCTATAAGCTAGTTAACCTTTGCTTCCCGTCATTCATTAATGTAGCTGAAACTCCAAACATGGATTTGGGCAACCAAATAGAAGAGTGTTGCTGCTGCTGAGCCATCGTTTGGTCCTCAACAGCCAAAAATCTTGCTCAAGTTCTGTGTGGAAGCATTTTACAGCCAGTGCTGCAGGGAGCCTTACTGGATACAGACACCCCAGGTGGGGAACGAACTTGCAGTCTTCCGTGCCAAAGGCATGCAGCTTTAACACTACGCTATCCCTATACACTAATTAGTAAATAAACTTATTAACTTATTAATAAACTTATTAATAAATATTAAAAAATAAATTGTTTATAAAATTGAAACTATTGAAATTAGCAGTGAAATTACGGACACTATTAATTATGTTTAAGGCTAAAAATGATATCTTGCCTTTCAAGTTACAAAGTTTATTTTCAATGTTTTTGTCAGGTGAGGGCAGCAGAAGGAAATATCATTCCAAGCATCAGCTAGCTAGGACTACACAAAGATTACTAAGTCCAACGGTTAAGGGTATACGACTGTGGAACTCATTATAATCTAAAGAGTTGTACAAATTCACATTGTTTCAAAAGGTGTTACATGTTTAAAATGATAAATCAGTATGACGAATATGAAAGAGGAATTCTTTTATTCCACCTCTTTCTCTCTGCTTATTTTGTTTACCCTTGTTTTTATTGATGTGGTATATTCCTCCATCACAGTCTGGTATGGTGCAGCCACTAAACAGGACAGGAGCAGACTGCAGCGGACTGTACGGGCAGCAGAAAGGATCATCGGCGCCCCCCTGCCCTCCATCCAGGATCTGTACCTCTCAAGAACCAGGAAACGGGCAGGGAAAATCATCACAGACCCCTCGCACCCTGGACACAGACTTTTTGATCTGCTGCCCTCTGGCAGACGGTACAGAAGCCTGCAGACCAGGACCACCCGACACAGGAACAGTTTCTTTCCCCTCGCCATCTCCCTTCTAAACAGTTGAGCTGTCACACTGCTCCCACTGCAGTATTCATTCCACCTCATTTCATTTCTGTATATAAGTTTAGATTAGTTATTTATAGTTGGTTTACACAGCTTTGTGTATGTATGTGTAATGTATATATAGACACGTATGTGATTTACATTGCTGTGCTTGAAAGCCACCATCTACCGGAACCAAATTCCTTGTATGTGTCTGCACATATACTTGGCCAATAAACACAATTCTGATTTGTAATTTTGTTGCTTCGTCAGTATTAGGATCTGGAGATAAAGTGCTAGTGTGTTCCTTGGTTTATGGTGCCCACTTGTAAATCCGAAGGCGGGAATTGAACTTGCGATCGTCTGCTCCAAAGGCATGTAGTCTTACTACTATGCTATCCAGCTGCGCATTGCATGCATTGTTTTTTATCACAACAATTATACACCAATTTTTGGTGCAGGGCACTTTGGGGTAACTGGAATATTTTATTATGCATATCTGTAAACAATGAATATCTGTAAACACCTAAAGTGTGGGGTTTTGCTAGTATTATTATAATTATGAGCATGGGTTAATATGTTACATTTGAAAATATGAAAAAAATGTTCAGGAGGTCAAGTTTTCTTTTCCTTTACCATCTCGGTACATGCACATATTGAAAAATCGAGTTGTTTGATTTCCTTTAAAGCTCATACCAATCACTCTGAAAAGCATCCAGGTTAAACTGACGATCGCTGGGTGGTTCTTAAGAAAAGTTTAGATTTTCAATTTTTTCAGGATGTGCTGTCGGATCTCGGTAGTTCTGATGCCGTAGATGATCGGGTTGAAACAGCATGGAAACAATACGTACAGTATGCTGAAGAAAATCCTAATGGCTGAAGGGATGCCGTTCCTTATTCGATATGACAGGAAAGCTGTGAGTACGATGGTCAGATTAACAATTATGACCACAATGTGTGTAACACAGGTTTGAAAAGCTTTGGCATTTGACTTTCCTGAGGTCAACACAGAACTGAATATGACTGTGTAAGAGGCAGTGACGAGGAAGAAGTCAGTCACTGGGACTAAGAAGACTGAAATCAACCCCACCAGGCTGTTGATGGTGGTGCTTCCACAGGCCAACTCCACCAAGGCCATGTGCTCACAGAAGCAGTGGTTTATCACATTTCTCAGACAGAATGGCAATTTTCCAGCCAGAATAACCACCACCAAGACAACAAACATATTTCTGATGGAAGAAGGGATCACAAATTTAAGAAATTTTGCCAAAGTCATTTGTTCTTGATAGTAGAGTGGTGTGCAGATGGCAAAGTAACGATCCAGAGCCATCCACAGCAGCAGAGTGGACTGAAAAGTTCCAAAAAAGTGAACGAAATACATCTGAACAAGGCAGCCAATGAGAGAGATCCCCTTCCAGTCAAACAGGAAGCTCAGAAGCATGTGGGGAAGAAAGAATATAGGAAGAATGAGGTCAATGCACGACATGCTGGCAATCAGGATGTACATCGGCGAGTGGAGGCTTCTCTGTGAAACGATCACGTACACCAGCAGGGAGTTAGCAAACAGTGACACAACAAACATGAAGGAGAACGGGATGAAGAGGAACGGCCTCAGCTCTCCGAGTTCACTAAAGCCAACCAGGAAGAAATATTTGTGTGAGGAGATGTTCTCCTTCACTGGCTCCATCTCCATCTCCTCCTAAACCTTGTAGTTTTTAGCTGGATCAGGCTGAAATGAGACAGAAAACCAGAATAATTTAATACAAATTGAAAGCTGGAGCCACAGACACAGACTTGGTGTTCTGTTGACACAACAACCTTCTGGATTTGGCCAACAGAACCACCAGGACAATGATCCCAAACACACCTTAACAATTTGTTTTTTTAACTCTGTCAAACAAAATGAAATTTGCACTCAATTCTTGTTTATCAAAGTCACTAAAGATGTATGCTGCACAATCCTTCCACTGTGGAAAAAGAACACAGATTAAAGAAATCATTAAAAGCCAAAATTAGCCTGTCATTAGGAGTAAATGGAAACTTCTGACCACGACTGATCTTTTTAATATTAGCAAGTGCAGTGTACAACACATGCATATAACAGCAGCAGCTTCAGTGTGACAGCCTGTAAACTTGTAAAATGACTGAAGCCCGTGTTCACAGCATTTGTTTGACTACTGACAGGTTTAAAGCTATCTACATCCTTGCATTTCAACCACAGTGAGTTAAAACACAGCCTGTGGTTAAAGGACAGAAATGATGATAAAGAGGTAAACACAGGTAGACAACAGCTACATCAGCTTTCTGTATTCAGAAAAAGTTCAGGTTTCAGTTCAAAAGGAGAATGGTTATTGAGACTAGTTTAGGCCTCTTGCATGAAAGTGTGATACATACGAAAGTCGTCTTTACACACATTGATATCTTCTAAACAGAGAGGGTGTGCCATGTTTTATGTGTGTGTCCACCGATATTTGTCAAACCGTCCACAGAATTCTGAAATCCATAAATGTGGCTCAAGGACCATCTACAATGAACAAAAGTTAAAGCTTTTTCTGTGTATCAGATACTTCTTGAATCAAGTAGCTCCTTCACCATTTTCACATGGACTCTTTTCTTATTCAGAATTATGTACATAAACTTTATCCATGACATAAATATTGGAAGCTGAATCTACAGATGTTAAAGGATTAATGAAATCAAGCAGGAAAAAGCTTCATTACACAGCTGTACGACCTCACTCTTTCCTTACTCTGTAGTCAGTGTTTTTCACATTATAATTCTACTTGCGGTTCAGACTCTCAGCTATTTCATGTCAGTGGAGCCCTCCCTCCCCTCTTCACTTCTCACCATTCTTGTAGGTTTTTTTCAACCTCGTCTTTGACTCAAAGGTAAACTTTAGTATGTTTAATATTCAAAGCTTTATAACATTACTTATGAAAAGAGTCGGAGGTTACCTAATTGTCCCTGAATGGAAATACATGAGCAGGTTTTACTTTCTGACTGTGTCTTGATTGCAGGCTGATGGTGTCAAACCCTGATCCACCTCCATCCAATCCTCCATCCACCTGTCCCTGCTGAGCTGACTGAGCACTTTAATACTCTCCGTCTGACGCAACCACTTTGAAACCCTGTTGGTGTGACCAACTGAATATCACAGAACACATGGACAAATTAACAGACACACCATGGGAAAATGTAAACAATGCAGTGTGTATGAGCATCAGTGTGTTGATGCTCTAATGCTGAAGCACTGATGCTAAGTTCAAACAGTACACTGCAGTTTGTGTCCTGTTTTTAGACTTTTGTGTTTTGATCTTTACTTTCAGTTTTACTTCCTGTTTACTTTCAGGCACCAACAGTGCTTGTTCCAGTTTGCAGTGGGTGTTGAAATTAATGTTTTTACAATAGTAACCCTGTAGGTGGATCGATGACATGTGTTCAGCTGTGTTGACACCAGCTTCTTTAAAAACCTGCCTGCTGTTTGTCACCGATTCTGTTCACTGTTTTTATGGACAGAATTTCCAGGTGGAGCCAAGTGGTGGAAGGTTTTCACCTTGGTGGCCTCAGGATCTCTTCTCTGTTTGTTGCAGACTATGTGGTTCTGTAGGCTGTATAAGGTAGTGGCCTCCACCTCTCCGTGGAGTGGTTTACTGCTGAGTGTGAATAGGCAGGAATGAGAATCAACACCTCCTAGTCTGAGGCCTTGGTTTGGGTGAATGCTTCAGGTCAGGGAAGAGTTAGTGTCCCAAGTTGAGGAGTTTAAGTGTCTCTAGGTGTTATTCATAAGGGGAGAGATTAACAGACAGATTAGTGCAGCATCTGCATTGATGCGGAAGCTGTACTAGTATGTTGTGGTGAAGAGAGAGCTGAGCGTAAAAGCAAAGCTGCCAATTTAACCAGTCAGTGTATGTTAAAATCACAAGTCCTAAATACTTTCCCAACTTCCCCACACCACATATATCATATTCTGTCAATTTGTTAGAAATACCCAGGACATAACATAACACCAGTTACACCAGAGCTGTGTATTAATTTTACAGAACTGGAAATGCTAAGATGGTGGATGCTGGAAAATGGATTTAGAAGCCCGGCCCACATCATGATGAGGAGGAAGGAAGAAGACCCCAACAAGAGAGGATACCCCCAAAATATCTACAAGACTACAAAAGCAAACTTCTTGACAAGCCCCTGAAGCAAACACGAAAGGGTGGCTGAATTGTTCCAGAGATTTCAGAGCCCAATTTATTAAGACTAGGGATGGACCGATTCGTTATACAGTCGGTCTGATCCTGACCTAAATTACTGGATCGGATATACGGGAGAAAAACAAAAGAATCCAATCCTTTAAATATGACAAAAGCACCTCACAAAACTTGCGACATGGCACAACCCAGGTAGTGACCTCAGCATGTCGGAGCAGTATGTGTCACGTGATAAAGCGGCTGTTGTTTGCGAGACCTGTCAGCGGTCTGGAGTTCCTTTACATTGATAACATTTGGAGCCTCGCTACGTGCTGCCAAACCAGGTGTCATGCCAAGGTAGGCATCCCACCACGCCGCAAGAACCCTCCGGGCACTGAGTGCAGATCCAGTTTATTCCGCCTCCATTATAGACAATTACCCACATAGCAGATGGGTGTGCCCCGGATCTGGTGTAGAGCCGGCACTGCTGGTTGACTTCTGGTATGGTAAGTGGCATGTCATCCGTATATGGGTCAGGCCTGGTGTAGATGGCACTGTTAATTTGATGGCATGTCACATCTGGCCCGATTGTGCTTTGGTTTATGTGGCCCAGGCTCATAGAAAACAGGCCTGCCCCAGATCCGGCATCAAGCTGGCACTTCTGACTGACTGGTGTCATGGCAGGGTGTATGTCAACCAGATGTCTGGCATCTAGTTATGTTCCTGTTTTCCTATTTTAGTTAGAAGACCCAAATGCCATACATGCAATACTATACTGCTATGGTAGCCAATGTTTCAAATGCAGGTTTGACAGGTTTGTGAGTGTACACTTTATCCAAAACCTAGTGAGGGTTTACTCGTGTTTACCACTGGGTGTCTGTAGCTCAGGAGGTTGGGCATCACTGGGCAGAAAATGTTCCCTCTAAGCCTGAAGGGAAAAAGAAGGAACACACACATATAAAGGAAGATCTTAAAACATGCGGTTATCTTAATTGGGCTTTCATCAAGTCAGCAAAGAGGCACAGAAAAGAAGATCAGACACCAGCGAGGGAGGATAAGAAAGACAAACGCAACAACATTGTCATCCCCTATGTAGCCGGTGTATCAGAGAAACTCAGGAGAGTTTTCTCCAAGCACGACATCCCAGTGTACTTCAGACCCAGCAACACACTCAGACAGAAACTGGTTCACCCGAAAGACAAAACTCCAAAACACAGACTGAACAACGTGGTGTATGCTGTACAGTGCAGCGAGGAATGCCCAGACCTCTACATTGGAGAGACCAAACAGCCACTTCACAAACGCATGGCACAACATAGAAGAGCCACCTCCACGGGACAAGACTCAGCAGTCCATCTGCATCTAAAGGACAAAGGTCACTCTTTCGAGGATGCCAATGTTCACATTTTGGACAGAGAAGACAGATGGTTTGAAAGAGGAGTGAAAGAGGCCATTTATGTCCACTGTGAGCAGCCATCTTTGAACAGAGGCGGTGGTTTACGACACCAACTGTCTGCCATCTATAATCCAGTTTTGAGACCCCTTTCCAGACGCCTTAACGCCCACTCGCATCCTGGGCCAGCTGACCTCAGGAAATCACATGATAGGGTGGGGCTAGGTTTCACAATGAGCTCACCTGAAACCTTAGCTGATTGTGACCCACAGCTGTTTTCACACCTTGGCTCATGTGATTAGGTAGAGGATCATTAGGGGGTCCTTTTGTCCCTCTTGGGGGGACACTCCCACAGGGCTTTGCTATGGAATAAACATATATTCTTAGTGCTTATTTTATAAGCACTAAGTATATTGTTTTATGTATTTTAATATTGAAGTCTTTTTCCATGGCCTCTCCGAACTCCTCCCACACCCGAGTTTTTGCTTCAGCCACTGCCCGAGCCGAATTCCGCTTGGCCTGTCGATACCTGTCAGCTGCCTCCGGAGTCCCACAGGCTAACCAAGCCCGATAGGACTCCTTCTTCAGCCTGGTGGCTCCCTTCACCTCTGGTGTCCACCATTTGGTTCGGGGATTACCACCACGGCAGGCACCAACCACCTTGCGGCCGCAGCTCAAGAGATTCTGGCAAACCGTCAGGCGTCTCAGGAGGGGAAAGCGGTG
>CAKLIZ010002498.1:0-21833 GCA_922035795.1 Oreochromis mossambicus
TGCCCCAACA
Source organism: Oreochromis mossambicus (assembly GCA_922035795.1). Lineage (NCBI taxonomy): Eukaryota > Metazoa > Chordata > Actinopteri > Cichliformes > Cichlidae > Oreochromis > Oreochromis mossambicus. Next base: position 11 of record CAKLIZ010002498.1, read on the forward strand.
ACAACAACAGCTGCCCCAACAACAACTACAGCTTCTCCAGCAACAACTACAGTTGCTCTAACAACAACCACATCTGCTCCCACAACAACAACTGCCGCCCCAACAACAACCACAACTACGGCGTCAACCACAGCTGCTCCAACAACAACTACAGCTGCCCCAACAACAACAACAGCTGGCCCAACGACAACCACAGCTGTCCCAACAACAACCGCAACTGCACCCACAACCATAGCTTCCCCAACAACAACCACAACTGCGGCATCAACCGCAGCTGCTCCAACAACAACTACAGCTGCTCCCACAACAACCACATCTGCTCCCACAACAACCACTGCTGCTCCAAGAACAACCACAAGTGCCACGACAACTACAACCACATCTCCTCCCACAACAACCACAACTGTGCCCACAACCACAGCTTCTCCAACAACAACTACAGCTGCCGCAACAAAGACAACAACTGCTCCAACAACAAACACAGCTGCTCCCACAACAACCACAGCTGCCCCAACAAAAACCACAACTGCACCCACAAGCACAGCTGCGCCAACAACAACCACAACTGCTGCCCCAACAACAACCACAACTGCGGCCACAACAACCACAGCTTCCCCACCAACAACAACAATTGCACCCAAAACCACAACTGCTACAACAACAACTACAACTGCCCCAACAACAACCACAACTGCGACCACAACTGCAGTTGCTCCAACAACAACCACAACTGGTCCAACAACAACCACAGCGGCAGTCACAACCACAACTGCTCCAACAACTTCTACAGCTGCTACCACAAAAACCACAGCTTCCCCAATAACAACAACAACCTTTATAACCCAAATCTCAACCAGAACTCCCCTAATAACAACAACCCCTCCAACAACCTCAGCTCCAACAGTAACAACCACAATCCCTGCATCATCCTCAACTAAAGATACAGCCACAACTTACACAACCAAAACCATAACAACCCCAACAATAATCACAACCACAACTACTCCAGCAACAACAACCATAACTACAACAACAACTACACCTACCCCAACCACAACCAGAGCTACACCAACAACAACCCGAAGTACAGCAACAACAACCCCAACTAAAGCATCGACCACAACTACCACAACAAAAACCACCTCCTCTGCTATTGTTAACAACTTCAGCTTTCTGTCCCTAGTTCTGGCTCTAATACCACATGTTCTTAGCTCATATTTTTAATATTTTTCTAATGAAATCACAAATCAAAATACATGTGGAAATGTAAAATAATTAAGTATGTAAATTTTAATTCGTCTTCATTGTGGGTTCATGACTTTTGGTTTGACAGAGAAAAGTTAATTTAAATATTTTTAGTTTTTTCCTCCTCGAGATGATGTTTGTGTATGTATCATCCAAACGTGTGATTTGATAACTGATAAAAATATTGTAATGTCTACTATCTCAACACTGATCTTATCATGGCACTTTTCAAAAATATCATAAATAAAGTCTCTTTGCATTGATTAAAGAGTGTCCCCTGACTTTTTAAGGATGAGAATAATTTCTCATAATAATAATTTCTCTACAATAGTCAGTGTTAATACTGACTTATTCAACTTTTTTTTATTTTGCTGCAACTCACAATAGTTCTCTCATCACATTTTGTAAATTAAAGACCCTACAGTATTTGGAAGACAAAAGAAGTAAGCACAAACTGTGGGACAATATTGAGTGACATCCTGCAGTTGTATATAAACACACACAGAGAGAGTATATACGCATAAAAATGATGATATATTAAAGCAAAAGTCTGAGTGATTCTGCATAATCCAGACTATATGACTGTGGTTTTATGGGGTCTGATATCTCCTTGTAATGTAAACAATCAACTTAAATATCAAATTTGATTATTAAACTTGACAATGGTAATCTAACACAACAACTAACATTTGACACTCACATACAGCTGCAATAACAACCATAGAGCTGCAGAAGAATGTGATGTAAGCAGAAACTTTGTGTTGAGCCCTTCTGAACATATAGGACTTTCTTGTCAGTATCTTGTGTTTGTTACACTCACACAAACCATTTGTCTCTGTCTTTCTTTGTGTTTGCACAAGATTTACAGCACTGTCCCTCAGCCCAAAACAGTGTTTCACACATTACATTACACACTGACAATAAGGGCTCAGTGGAAGGCGTCTCACTCCCACCGCGTCACATATGGACATTTGGTCAGGACCCTTTTGTCATCACACTTTAATTCAACAGGTAACTGAGACAACTTTTCCCCTTAAATAAACGAGACCTCAAAGAAAACCAATACGAATTTTGCTGCAGGTACGAGAATTCTAATTAGAGGACTGAACCTGTTCACAGTCACAGCGGTAAAATGTAGCAGGTGTTAAGGTTCATTTTGAGGAGAGAGAGATGTGGGAGATCAGAATAACACACTGACCCAGTCAGTTGGAGTCAACGAATGATTTAATAACATATGTGGAGAGATGAATTCTGTACGCAGACAGCATCGATCTCTATCTCCAAAACTTCAGAACACAGTTTTATACATCGGGGTATTAGAACGCCCCCTCTTGCGTAAATTACATGGATCCGTCAACTCAAAACCACAAATGTTCTATTTGACAACTTGTGACACAATTAAAAGAACACTGGCTTCCATCTTCTCCCCGGTGGTTTCCCGCAAGCCCGCTCAGCTCTCGCATCGTGCACCTGCTCCTTCATCAAACAGTCACGTACACCAACATAAAACTGCAACCCTAGCGAAACATGCTTAAACTTTCACCTACAAGTGAACCTCTAAGTAAGTGTGTGTGTGTGTGTGGTTACGTGTGTGTCTATGTGCTAACCACAATCGCACCCCATTTCACCTCGCCCACTAGCTCCTCAGAATAACTTTCACTCAGACTCTGGTTTCGGTTTCACTTCCTGCAAAGCATGTAACTTCAAAAACATGTAACTTCCTGTCTTATTTTGGCACAGAGTTACTCTGCGTGGGGCCTTTTCTTTCACCATGCCGTCTGCATATAAACATTTAAGATTAGAAATCCAACTCAACAGTTTAAAGTGGTTATAACTGCACCTGTAATAAAGCTTAATTGGGTGCCAATATGTTTAAACATCTAAATGCAATATCACTATTAATAAATGCGTCAATGCAAATGCTTGTTATATGATTATGATGCAATAGCAATAACAAAATAATGAAACTAGAAATAGTAAAAGGAAATAATAAAAATGACAGAAAAATAACACCTCAATTCCTCACACAGGTCACTTCTGAAAAATGTCACAGAGCATGTGTGAAACAGCACTGCAACAGTCAGTGTTGTTGACTGTTTCAGGAGGACAAAAGCAGAGAGACACTTGCATTCAAGCTGTGTCTGCACACACCTTTAACCAGGACAATATCTGCCATTACTCCACCTGCACATATTTATCTGGATGCTGATATACATCCACATGTCGCTGGCTTATAAAACATAACACTTTCTTTCACTGTAGTGGACAGCTTACAATTAATGGAATCATAATTGTCCAGTTTTATTAATGTTCTCTGAATGGAGTTAGAAAGTTAGGGAGGTGTTGGAGTAGCTTCAGGAAACTGAGTGTAATGGAATTTCTTTCATTTGATGTATTAGTCACATGTTTTAGTAATATCAGTTTTCTGTCACTTAATTGTACACATGTGGGATACCATTAAGTTTCAGCTTTATTGCATGCACACAGTTGCACGTCGTGGAGACAGTTGGAGACACCCAGTTTTTACATGTCTCAGGAAGAGGCATCTTTATCTTTAGATAACACAGCAAGAGGAGATAAAGGCTGTAAAACTCTCTCTCTCTCAGGGGGACCTGTATTTAAACCAGAGCTATGCTGTTCATTAGTAGAGACCCTCCTATCAGTCCTGTGATGGCAGCTCTCTCTCAAGCATGCTTGTGTTTATTAAAATGTGTTAGCCTACTGCTCATCATTGTCTGTTGATTTTGTTGTTTAAATTTCCACAACACGAGCAGGCATGTTCGAGGTTAGAGTGCCTCTGGGACAGTCTGGGTTTGTCCCATTGTCCCCACCCAACTAGGGGTGTATGACATAGCTTGACAGGGAGGGGTCCAGATGAGGTGCACAACCCAGGGTGGTTTGTCCAAATGCAGGTGCAGTGGTTTCATTCAGGAAGTTTTATTTATTGAAGGCGTCTCCGACTGCTGGAAAATGATAGATGGAATAGATGGAAATAGATGGACAATGAAATCAGACATTTCAGCCTGTGATGTGTTGAATGAGGCTGCATGAGGGTATTTAGCACAGCTGGACTCTTTTAAAGACTTCAAGCATTTAGCTTACATCATTTATGTGTTTTTGTACCACTGTCCATTTAAGTATTAGTTGGTATTATTCTCTGGCTCTCTTCCACAGCATGTCTTTTATCCTGTCTTCCTTCTCTCACCCCCAACATATTTTTTCTCTTTGGCTTTCTATACTGCATGACAGTTACCAATTTTTTAATTCGAATTATCTTATCTGTTTGATGATGTTAATGTCATTGTTTAACTATTACGTTGTACAGCACTTTGGTCAACTCTTTGTTGTTTTAAATGTGCTTTATAAATAAATGAAATAAATGAAAACCAGTCTTTTTTTTTCTGTATGTATTACTTTAGGGTCTACCTTACAATAAAGTGCCTTGAGGTGACTGTTGTTTTAATTTGATGCTGTATAAAAAACTGATTTGAATTGAAACTGGATTCAAAGAAGGGCAGAAAACAGAAAAATATAATATTTTTCTAAGAGATTAGAAAAAGTTTACCTCAAAGACATTTTGATCAACACATTTTATATGGAAGAGTCCGAAGACTGGCATGATGAGAATGTAAAATTTGCTTTTACTTGATCCTTTTACTCTTCATTTCCTGTAAATCTACCAAAATATTTAAAGAAGTTGCAGCTGCTGAATTTTAAATGACCCAGTTTTATTAAACCTTGAATTTCCTTCATCTGCCCTTATGAAAAATTACTTGGACACACTTAGAGAAAAGAAAAACTTATCTTTTGCTGCTTAAGTTAATTTATTGCAAACATTTACAATGGCATTTGTTTTCATGCAGAGTAACTGAGAGTATGACTTGGCAAATATAGTGTATTGTAAATACGATGTATTATTATAGAGAAAAACTCCCAAACTAGCAGGTGATCTCACACAAACCTTCAAAATTGTGTGGCACTTTGTTTCATTTTAAATTTGTGATGAATTTTCACAACCAGTTATCAATGCATAAAGAAGCAAATAAAGAGTATGCAATTCTGTAAAGTTTTAATGGTTGTTATTTTATGATGTTGTTAATTAGGGAATCTACAGATATTTGATTTATTTCAAATTAATTTTATTATGAAATACTGTTTCCTGTTACATTGTCACGTTGTGCTTAGTTAACCACGAAATGAGGAATGCAATTCTATAAACTCTGACCACATTCAAAAGGTACTTTTACAACATAACATCAGAATGTAACTTATTCAAGACTGCCTAACCCCATACATCCCACAACAAATGATATCTGTCAGAGTTAATCACGACTCTCTTTGACGTTCAAACACAGCCAGGTGTCTCTGTGGCTACAGTACCTAAGGGCATGATGGGAAAACTTACCTGTCATCTGACCTAGCTAATTAGGTCAGATGTCATGTTGATTCAGTTTCTACAGAATGGAATTTATTGAAGCTTTTTATTTTCCATGTATTTGTGGAGACAGAATATTATTTGTCTAATTACCTTCACTGTGGAGATCCTGTATTTGTTAAGATTTGCATGTCATTCTGTCTGTAAACACGATAGCTGAAAATGTATTATATCATTAAAACTGTACTTAATATTCTTACTGTCGTTGTTTGTATTTACAACATGTAAGAAGTGCCATGAAAGGATATGATTTATTTCACGATACCAGAAAAAGTGTTATTCAGAGTCAAAAAGGGAAGTATTGAATCTGGTTCGTTGTATTCTTTTACTGACAGAGAAAAACCTGACTCAGTTGTCAATTTATAATTATTTATTTAATCATCTTCCGGAAGAGAGAGACATGCACAGCCCAAAGTCAGTTGCAGATCTCTAGCATTAGAAGCCAAAATGTGTTGTGGAATTAAAGATATTATTTTACTGCTACTGTTCATAACCATCATCTTTATCATTGCATTAATCATTATTTCATCAAAGCATTTATCGAAGCTGTTGGCATTATGTTACAATTTGTATTACAGGTGTTGTCATAATTTTATATTAACATTTTCATTACAGGTGCAGTTATAACCCTTTTATACACACCCTGCTTTTGTGCTTGTTAAAGAGTTTAAGCTCAGTCAGTTAGTTGAAGGTCATAAGTTTTGTTTAGCGCTATGTCCAGACAATCTATTGTGTAAGTGACTTCGAGCTATGGAAGAATGGCCTACATGCTTACAAAACACATATAGTGCATATAATCTAGAAACAGGCCTGAGCAAAAGGCCTGAATGTATTCAGCAACATGTTGCACTTGAGTTTGCTTAGTAACAGGTGACAGAAGAAGAGGACAAGTCCATGGGGACCTCAAAGGCCTGAGACCATCTGTCACGGGTTGCTTAGAGGATCCACTCGCAGGACTCCTGGGTAGCGTTCAAACAGAGATTGTTTATTACAGATCTTCACCAAGTGTACAATGTACAGACAGTGCGGGGTTAGTGCTATATACAAGACGTGAGGGGAAGGGGTCCAGGGCTCCAGGGAAAATGGGGAAATCACACACGTGCTCAAAACAGCCTCTCTCCTCTCCGCTAGCGACCTGTCACTCCTTCCACACTCCACATGGGGAAACACGGGAACGGGTCTGGGGAATCTAGGAACAAAGGAACACGTTAAGTCTCTGAGACAGAGGCACGGGAAACTTGAGCTGGGTGTGTACTGACAGAAGCCTTCACAACAATCCAGCATTGAACAGCTGATCTCCTCCTTCTGATATACCAGCTGGTCTGATGAGGCCCAGGTGTGCACAATCCGGGAAGGCGTGGACCGAGGGCGTGAATCCGCCATGAGTTCCGCCCTGGCAAAACAGGGGAGAGAAGGGGAGAGAAGGGGAGAGAGAGAGGAAAAAGAGGAGAGAAGGGGGGCTAGGAATGGAGAGATGCTGATCAGCGCCTTGCCGATCCCGCAGGTCGTGACACCATCGCCTTATTTGAAAGAAGATGCTAGACAGGGAAACTTCTGTAACTGCATTCAGCTCTTAAAATTAATCATTGTCTGTAAAAGAGGCAAATAATGTTCTTAAGATGCAAATTATGTGCTTGTAAACGCAAGAGGGAACGTAATAATACCCTGATGTTATAAAAACAACTGCTTGTGTATTTTTGGGTGGAGATCCATGCTGATTGTGTGCAGTAATTATCTCCCCGCGTGTGTGTCATTAAAAATCACCGTTTGACCAAGCTCTTCTGGACCATCGTTGTTTTGTTCTCATCCTCAGTATTCTGAACACGTGACAGTGTATCATATAGGTGTTATTTTGGTCCTTTACACATCACACATAGCACACATTTTGATAAAAACAACTTCTTCTGGCCTGAGTTGATGTGTATGTGTGTGTTACAAAGTTCCGCTTTTTCTCCCTGTACTGGTTTCCTGTATTTTATTAATATGCCTCTGCAGCTCTGGCTGAGCACTTGGTTTATGAGTCAAAGCTGACATTATTATATATATATATATATATATATAATAATAAGCTTTATTAACCAAAGGGTGACACAAACAGGAATGAGGTGGCCGAAAACCAAAACCTAAGAGTAAACTAAACTGGGAAAACCTAAGCAAAAACAAACCTGAAACCTTGAGACATGAAACGGAGAGATGAGTAACGCGGGCAGAATACACAGGAAAATGAAGGGGAATAACACAGACGAACCAGCAACTACTAAGACAGAAGACACTACTTAAATACACTCAGAGAAACACAGGGAGATTACACACAGGTGGGGGACACAGCTGGGAGTGATTAATGTGACGAGACAAGGGAGGCAACTGAAAACACTCACATAAGACGCAGACCTTCACAATAAAACAGGAACTTACACATGCAAGGACACAGACTAAGAAACGCAGACTAGACACAGGAATACACGGGCAGAAAAGAATAAACACTAAACTGATGAAGAACAGAACCAAAATCACAATAATAGAAAACACAAAACGCTGGGTCAAAAGGACCCAGGATCATGACATATATATTCCTCAACAGAAGCCAGATGTTCTAATAAATGTATTTATTTCAGAAACAGTAATAATGGTCTTTGGCAATGCTGCAGTGTCATTAATAAACAAATGGTAAGGTTCATGAGGTTTAGTCAAAATGTTTTGCAGGAAGTCTTTGCTAAGTATTGCACAGAGATGTTTGATTGATTGTGTATTGTTGACATGTGTTGGGATCAAAAATATTGGGAAGAAAATACAGGAGGAATGCAAGTAACCACACTGGTCCAGAAGATGAGTTCAAGCGATGATTTTAATGAAAAGCACACGCGTGGGAGTCACACCCTGCAGAATATCAAAGGTGTGTCTCTCTGACAATGAACAGACCAAAGGTTTTGATAGGGTCGGGTGAATACATCACCCCTTCATGCACTAAGCAGATACAATACTTGCATACGTAAAATCAAAACCACAGGCCCCCAGTTAACCTTTTGACACATTTTAAAAGAACATTAGCTTCCATCTTCATCCAGGTGCAGTACCCGCAACCACCGCCCCAACATAGCTGTTAGACATCCTGTACCTTCATCAAACCGTCACGTACACCCACAGAAAAACCGCGACCCTAGCAAACATGCTTAACCTTTCCCCTACAAAAATAAACCCACTACTATCTCTGTGCGCGTGTGGGTGCGTGTATGTCTGTGCATGTGTTCCTTTCGCCTCGCACCTTATTTGACCTTTCTGCTTATGTAACCAGGCTGAGGCCCTCCTGTGTATGATGATCTTAACTTGTATGTAAAATGTATAAAAATGTATTAAACAAATGTTTCAATCTAATACCACTACTTAAAACTTAATAAAAGGTATACATAGATAAAAATAATAAAAAACAGAATACAAATGTATTGTAAGCATGTGCAATCCTTCAATAACTCATGTCATCCTCACAGTAGATTGGCTAATCATAACGCTAACCAAAAGTTTGTAACCTTCAAGAGACGACTTTTTGAGCCACAACTCCTTTAAAGGCACAAAATGCAATATGTGTAAAGTAATCATAGGTGCACTTACAATGACAAATCCCCATTTAATTATACTGACACCTGTAAATAAAGTAAATTAAGTAAATAAAAATTTACCTGAAATTAATGCAAACTTTAAGGTAATACCAATAAATGCATCAATGCAAATGCTTGTTACTTGATTATGGTGCAATAGCAATAACAAAATAATGAAACTGAAAATAGTAAAATGTACTGATAAAAATGAAAATAAATGAAAAAAATAAAAAGTAAATGAAAAATAACCCCTCAATTCCTCACATTCCCTCTGATGACCTCTGGAAAACATCCAGAGGTCACCACACTGGTTGTCGTGTCACTCCTCGTTCCACATGCCTCCTTCCATATCCACCAACGGCATCATGGACATCGGAGTCAGAGCTCCGGGGTCCACTGCCCTCGTAATCACCTTCTCTATCAAACCTCTGGCACAAGGAATGAGACAACAACCACAAGTGACCAAAATACCCACCAAAACAGACAAAGCATGACCGAGATTACTAACCCTTTCCACCTTCCGAACACTGAGGTCATCCAGCCCTCCAGCGGATTCTCAATCCCAGAGTGTTCATGCATAGTTTTGGACAAAATCTTCAGCCCCTCCAGAGCTCGAGTAACCGAGCCATCTGGAGCAGTGTTATTGGGAATAAAAGTACAACACTGATCACTGAACATAGCACACACGCCCCCTTTCTCAGCCAATAACATATCAAGGGCCATTCTATTTTGCACTCCCTTAAAGAAGTCGGACCCATTTGCTCAGATAGCCCTTCCACTGCGTCTCTGGTGAGGTTAGAGAGTCTCAGCACATTGTAATGAACGTAATTAATTCGGTCTACATTCTTATTTGGGGTCACTGGAAAGAAAGCAGAAATTATGGGAAGATTTTCAAACCCAGCAGCTATTTGATCGGCAAGTTTATACTCGTTTGGGACTCCCCTGGGCACCTTTATGGAGTCAATCCAGGTCGGTGAATTCATTCTAGGATCATAAGCATGTGTCCCCTCAGCTCCTCTTTTTACCAAAATGTGTCTCTTACGCCTAGTTGTCAATGTGCGTGTGTTATGCTGCGGAATAGCCTTTACCTGGTTTCCAGTTAACGTGAGTGGTGCTCCTAGTCTCTCCATTGCGCACATCCCCACACTTCCCAGAGGAACACGAACCAGAAGAGTATTTTTCCCACAATAATAATACAGCCCACTTCTAGCCCATATCCCAATTATAGTGGTCGCATCACTTACATTATTTGTGGTTCTCCCTGTCTGGGTAACAGAACACCAGCTTGGGTCAGTTTCTCCCAGCCTATATTTTACTCTATCTGTGGAGAACTTAAAACACGTATAATTATCTTTTCTGGGCATAAATGGTCCCGCTTTGGTGTATTTATCAATCGGTGGGAATAAACTGGACAACACAGTACAGTTGCCAGTACTCACCGCTTCCCTGGTCATACGCAACATACAGTCATGCCCCCACTGATCCTCTGGATGTAGTGGTGCAGGCTCGGTAAACAAACGCGGCCTAGCAGACGCACAAGCTATACAATTAGACACTTCCTGTTCTCTCGCATTTTGAGCCATCCAGTCCAGCCAGATATTGCTGTCACTGAACCCGGTGGCGCATTCAATCAAATCCTGAGGTTTTAGTCTGGAATAGTCCACTGACAGGACTCGTCTATCCTTTGGTTCCTGCTCCTCTGGTCTCCCCCCCTGTCCTGTAACATTAATAACAGCATTTGGTGAAGTGTTAGTCATATGTGTTCCTGCATCTTCTCGAACTAGCTTTATGGGATTAGGTTTACTAAGAAAATTAACCTTAATTAACCCCTTTGGATCAATCCCTGCAGTTTCTACACCTAAAACTAAATATACAGGATTTTTGCGACGCCAATTTCCCAATGACAAAGTCAATGGGTTTTGAGATGGACTATAATAGTTTTAGCTCGTTCTCTGGTCCTACTTCTGGCGGCTCCCAATTTTCCCCAGTGTAACCCCTAACCTGGTTCCAGTTCCGGCACCAGCTTTCATAAGGCCGACTTCCCCTTTCGCAATGTGTGTTTACCGCATAATCCCAACAGACCCACACATTATAGCCTCTCCAGCTACTGCTTGCTCCTTTACAATTCATAACATCACATAGATCAAACGTGAATGCCGTTGTGGAGCCATTGACATAGTCTAATTCTAAGCCACCATATGTGCTGAGACACTCGTCCTTTTTATCCGAGACCTCATGCTTTGTTCTCACCCACGGTTTACTTTCACTTGTCGGTGTTTTGGATGGTGTTGGGCTGGAATGACCTCCTCGCTCAGACAGTTCGGGTGGGCCGGTCTGCAACAATAAAACCAAAAAACATATAGCCATGAGTAATATCATAACCGACATTAAACATATCAAAGAAAGCAACATCTTAATGACTTTTCTCCCATCACGAGTTTCTGGTTGTTGTGATGGCATCGTGTCTGGCAAATCTTCTAAGATTTCTAATTCTTGTACTGGCATTATATAATGTAAATTTTGTTCTTTAGCATAGGAGTTCAAATCTCTTCTTGCTGCAACGTTTTCTCAGCTTATCAGTTCGTCACTGCTCCTTTTGTGGCGTGGCGATCTTCTCCTCGGCTGCTCTTCTTTCTTCGGCCTTCCAGGTAGACTACTGGTCGGCCCGTTGCACGGCTGAGAGGATTTATTCTGCCTCTTATTTTCAACCGTGTTAGGTGGAGCTTGGCTTTCCCCCATCAAGCTCTCGTCTGCCACTGCGCACTGCATCCAGTGGAACCAAGTGTCACCTTTCCCTTTCAACGGGATGGCGCGGTCACGTCCAGACGCCTTCCTGACCGCTCCGCTCCGACTATCCACTTTTCTTGTTTTTTATTTATTTTTTGCACTGGTTTACATTCCAAAATCCTCTAGTCTTATAGTATACGACGGCAGATCACTTGTAAACATCGGTGACAAGGTTGCACATCTTATCTTGGACACTTTTAAACCTGACCCATCCTGGCCGCCAGAGATTCTACGCGGCGCGGAGAACAACAAAGGACGGGCCGCTCATCCGAGGCGTAGAACAAAGAAGCACCGGGGGAAACGCGCTGGCATTAGGAACAGACTGAGACAGCAGGCGCATCGCGCACCACTGCCCAGTATCCTACTGGCCAACGTACAATCCATGGAGAACAAACTCGATGACCTAAGAGCAAGAGTCACCTTCCAACGTGACATGAGGGACTGCAACATTCTGTGCTTCACGGAGACATGGCTGACCCCCACCGTGCCGGACCAGGCCGTAACTCCGTCGGATTCATTCTTTGTGCTCCGGGCGGACAGAACGGCAGAGTCGAACAAAACAAAAGGTGGAGGAGTGTGCTTCATGGTAAACAGAAAGTGGTGTGATGCCAGGAGCATTTCTACTCTTTCCAGCAGCTGCTCGCCACATCTGGAATTCCTGAGCATTAAGTGCCGCCCTTTCTATCTGCCCCGTGAGTTCAACTCGGTCATCGCCACGGCAGTCTACATCCCACCCCAAGCGGACACAGGTATGGCTTTGTCCGAACTACATGATGTGCTGAGTTCGCTTCAAAACAAAGATCCGGGCGCAGCCCTCATTGTAGCAGGAGACTTTAATAAAGCGAACCTCAGACAAGTCATGCCAAACTTTTACCAGCATGTCTCGTGTCCAACGAGGGGGGACCGAATTTTGGATCACTGCTACACACCATACAAGCAGGGCTACAAAGCCGTCTCACACCCGGCTTTTGGGAAGTCTGACCACAACGCCATCTTCCTCATCCCCCAGTATAAACAAAACATACGGAGGGAAGAAGTAACCACAAGGGAGGTGAAACGGTGGTCTGCCCAATCAGAAGCTACGCTACAGGACGCACTCGACGACGTCGACTGGGACATGTTCAGAGCATGCGCAGTCAACATCAACGAGTTTACGGAAGTAGCAGTAAGCTTCGTCAACATGCTAGCGGAGGAGATTATCCCCACTGCGAGAGTCACCACATTCCCTAACCAGAAACCGTGGATGGACAGATCGATCCACGCTGCAGTAAACGCCAGGACCGCCACCTACAACACGGGTCTCGCCACTGGCGATATGAGCGCCTACAAAGCGGCATCATACGGCGTGCGGCGCGCGGTGAGAGATGCCAAACGCCGGTACCGGGAGCGTGTGGAGTCCCGCTTCCACCAGGGCGACACACGGAGTATGTGGCACGGACTACGCACCATTACGGACTACAAACCCAGGGACACTGCGCCGATCAACGCCAACTCTGCATTCACCAATGAGCTGAACCAGTTCTACGCCCGTTTCGAGGTTAGCCAGGCGGCTAATGCCATCTACCGCTGGACTACCGAGGACAATGACGTCATCAACGAGAGACCGGTGACCAGCTTCGCGGAGCATGACGTCCGAGCGGCATTGAGGAGAGTGAACACAAGGAAAGCGGCGGGGCCAGACGGCATCACCGGCCGTCTGCTGCGCTGCTGTGCTGACCAGCTAGCAGGTGTGTTCACTTACATCTTCGACGAGTCCCTGGCGAAGTCTGTGGTCCCCACATGCTTCAAAAGATCCACCATCATCCCGGTGCCCAAGAACAGCAAACCCTCATCCCTGAACGATTACCGGCCAGTTGCGCTGACCTCGGTAGTCATGAAGGTGTTTGAGAGGCTGCTGAAGAACATCATCTCCTCCTCCATCCCAGACTCCACAGATCCGAGAACCAGTCTGAGAAATCAGATTCTCTGATTTCTCAGACTTTTTATCTGATTTAGTGCTCAGCTCAGATAAAATAATTATTGTGGGTGATTTTAACATCCATGTAGATGCTAAAAATGACAGCCTCAACATCGCATTTAATCTGTTATTAGACTCAATTGGCTTCTCTCAAAATGTAAAAGAACCCACCCACCACTTTAATCACACTCTAGATCTTGTTTTAACATATGGCATAGAAACTGAACATTTAACAGTGTTTCCTGAAAACCCTCTGCTGTCTGATCATTTCCTGATAACATTTACATTTACAATAATTGATTACACAGCAGTGGAGAGTAGACTTTATCAAAGTAGATGTCTTTCTGAAAGTGCTGTAACTAAGTTTAAGAATATAATCCACCCACTGTTATCATCTTCAATGCCCTGTACCAACATAGAGCAGAGCAGCTATCTGAACGCTACTCCAACAGAGGTCGATTATCTTGTTAATAATTTTACCTCCTCACTACGTACGACTCTGGATACTGTAGCTCCTGTGAAAACTAAGGCCTCAAATCCGAAGTACCTGACTCCGTGGTATAATTCTCAAACACGTAGCCTAAAGCAGATAACTCGTAAGCTGGAGAGGAAATGGCGTGTCACAAATTTAGAGGATCATCATTTAGCCTGGAGAAATAGTTTGCTACTTTATAAGAAAGCCCTCCGCAAAGCCAGAACATCTTACTATTCGTCACTGATTGAAGAAAATAAGAACAACCCCAGGTTTCTCTTCAGCACTGTAGCCAGGCTGACAAAAAGTCAGAGCTCTACTGAGCCAACAATCCCTTTAACGTTAACTAGTAATGACTTCATGAACTTCTTCACAAATAAAATTTTTATCATTAGAGAAAAAATTACCAATAATCATCCCACAGATGTAATATTATCTACAGCTACTTTTAGTACCATCGATGTTAAGTTAGACTCTTTTTCTCCAATTGATCTTTCTGAGTTAACTTCAATAATTAATTCCTCCAAACCATCAACGTGTCTTTTAGACCCCATTCCTACAAAACTGCTCAAAGAAGTCCTGCCATTAATTAATTCTTCAATCTTAAATATGATCAACCTATCTCTAATAATCGGCTATGTACCACAGGCCTTCAAGGTGGCTGTAGTTAAACCTTTACTTAAAAAGCCATCTCTAGACCCAACTGTCTTAGCTAATTATAGGCCAATCTCTAACCTTCCTTTCATATCAAAAATCCTTGAAAGAGTAGTTGTCAAACAGCTAACAGATCATCTGCAGAGGAATGGCTTATTTGAAGAGTTTCAGTCAGGTTTCAGAGCTCATCACAGCACAGAAACAGCTTTAGTGAAGGTTACAAATGATCTTCTTATGGCCTCTGACAGTGGACTCATCTCTGTGCTTGTCCTGCTAGACCTCAGTGCTGCGTTCGATACTGTTGACCATAATATCCTATTAGAGCGATTAGAACATGCTGTAGGTATTACAGGTACTGCACTGCAGTGGTTTGTATCATATCTATCTAATAGACTCCAATTTGTACATGTAAATGGAGAGTCCTCTTCACACACTAAGGTCAATTATGGTGTCCCACAGGGTTCAGTGCTAGGACCAATTCTATTTACATTGTACATGCTTCCCTTAGGCAGCATCATTAGAAGACATAGCATAAATTTTCACTGCTATGCAGATGACACGCAGCTCTATCTATCCATGAAGCCAGGTAACACACACCAATTAGTTAAACTGCAGGAATGTCTTAAAGACATAAAGAGCTGGATGGCCGCTAACTTTCTGCTTCTTAATTCAGATAAAACTGAGGTTATTGTACTCGGCCCTGAAAATCTTAGAAATATGGTATCTAAGCAGATTCTTACTCTGGATGGCATTACCTTGGCCTCCAGTAATGCTGTGAGGAACCTTGGAGTCATTTTTGACCAGGACATGTCCTTCAATGCACATATTAAACAAATATGTAAGACTGCTTTCTTCCATTTGCGCAACATCTCTAAAATTAGAAATATCCTGTCTCAGAGTGATGCTGAAAAACTAGTTCATGCATTTATTACTTCCAGGCTGGACTACTGTAATTCTTTATTATCAGGATGTCCTAAAAACTCGCTGAAAAGCCTTCAGCTGATCCAAAATGCTGCAGCAAGGGTACTGACAGGGACTAGAAAGAGAGAGCATATTTCTCCTGTTTTGGCTTCCCTTCATTGGCTTCCTGTTAAATCCAGAATTGAATTCAAAATCCTGCTCCTCACATACAAGGTCTTAAATAATCAGGCCCCATCTTATCTTAATGACCTTGTAGTACCATATCACCCTATTAGAGCACTTCGCTCTCGCTCTGCAGGCTTACTTGTTGTTCCTAGAGTATTTAAAAGTAGAATGGGAGGGAGAGCCTTCAGTTTTCAGGCCCCTCTTCTGTGGAACCAGCTTCCAGTTTGGATTCGGGAGACAGACACTATCTCTACTTTCAAGATTAGGCTTAAAACTTTCCTTTTTGCTAAAGCATATAGTTAGGGCTGGACCAGGTGACCCTGAATCCTCCCTTAGTTATGCTGCAATAGACGTAGGCTGCCGGGGATTCCCATGATGCATTGAGTTTTTCCCTTCCAGTCACCTTTCTCACTCACTATGTGTTAATAGACCTCTCTGCATCGAATCATATCTGTTATTAATCTCTGTCTCTCTTCCACAGCATGTCTTTATCCTGTTTTTCTTCTTTCACCCCAACCGGTCCCAGCAGATGGCCGCCCCTCCCTGAGCCTGGTTCTGCCGGAGGTTTCTTCCTGTTAAAAGGGAGTTTTTCCTTCCCACTGTCGCCAAAGTGCTTGCTCATAGGGGGTCATATGATTGTTGGGTTTTTCTCTGTATTTATTATTGTGCTATCTACTGTACAATATAAAGCGCCTTGAGGCGACTTTTGTTGTGATTTGGCGCTATATAAATAAAATTGAATTGAATTGAATTGAATCCGCTCCAGTTCGCCTACCAACCCAACAGATCCACTGAAGACGCCATCGCCCATGTCCTGCACACCACCCTCAGCCACGTGGACAAGAAACAGGGTAACTATGTGAGAATGCTGTTTGTTGATTACAGTTCAGCGTTTAACACAATAGTGCCCAGCAGACTGTTCACAAAGCTGAGGGACCTGGGACTCAACAGCCGTCTGTGTTCATGGGTGTTGGACTTTCTCACCGGCAGAACTCAGGTGGTGAGGGTGGGTGGGTGTGTCTCCGACAGCATCACCATCAACACAGGAGCACCACAGGGGTGTGTCCTCTCGCCACTGCTCTACTCCCTCTACACTTCGGACTGTGTGGCCACCCACGGCTCCAACACCATTGTGAAGTTTGCTGACGACACAGTGGTGTTGGGTGCCATCTCCAACAGCGATGAGGCGGCCTACATGGACGAAGTGAAGAATTTGGCATCATGGTGCCAGGACAACCACCTCCAGCTGAACGTCAGCAAGACCAAGGAGCTGGTGGTGGACTTCAGAAGGAGTCAGCACAGAGACTACAAACCCATTTTCATCAATGGAGCTCCAGTGGAGAGGGTGCAGTCCTTCAAATATCTTGGTGTCCACATCTCCTCAGACCTGACATGGGCTGCCCACATTCAGGTCCAGACCAAGAAGGCTAGGCAGCGCCTGTATCACCTCCGACAACTAAGGAAGTTCAGGGTCTCTCCAAAGATCCTCAGGATCTTCTATACAGGCGCTGTGGAGAGCATCCTCACACAGAACATGACAGCGTGGTTCGGGAACAGCTGTGTGAAGGACCAAAAAGCTCTCCAGAGAGTGATCCGTACAGCAGAACGCTGCTGCAGGATTGCTCTCCCCCCACTTCAGGACACCTACACCAGGAGATGCCGGACTAGAGCAACGCAGATACTGAAGGACCCGTCCCATCCTGGCAACAAACTGTTCCAACTTCTACAATCTGGTAGAAGGTTCCGCATCATCCGGGCAAGGACAGAGAGACTCAAGAAGAGCTTTTATCCTCAAGCCATCCGGACCCTAAACCAACCCCCCCCCCACACACACACACACGCCATCTCACATCATCTATAATTGACTGAGACTCTCCTCCAGACACTCAATTCCTTTAACTTCCTTTAACTTTAAACATGTTTATATTGTCCATTCTGTGAAATAGTCAGATGTCTATTCATATTAATGTACAGAATTCACCTGCTGCTGCTTCTACTGCACATTCACCCAATGTATATACTATATATATATATTTATAATGTTATTCTTCTACCCCCCCCCCATGTTTTTGCACATGTCGAGGAGCATGTCAGGATACATTTCACTGTGTGTTATACTTGTATAACTATGCATGTGACAAATAAAGAACCTTGAACCTTGAACTGGATTGCCGTAGCTGTGCGGGCAGTCACCTCAAACGGACCAGTCCAGCGGGGCTCCTTCCACTTTCGCTTAATGACCTTCAGCCACACAGCCTTCGCGTCAGGAACCTCTCCTTTCCCCGTGGGTTTCTCACACGCCACCTGCTTTGTGAAACTGGACACAAGTGCTTTCAACTCATTAAAATATTCAGTGTGAGACCTGTTAGTTTTCCTGGGCTGCTCCGCCGGGCCTACTGTCCAGGGTGCCGGAAACTGCCTCCCGGTCAGCAGCTCGTAGGGACTATAACCTGTTGACTGATTAACAGAGCATCGCATGGTCATCAAAGCAATCGGCAGGGCTGAGACCCAATTCAGCCCTGTCTGTGCACAAATTTTGGCTAGCTTATTTTTCAGATTTAAATTCATTCTTTCTACTTTCCCCTGAGACTGAGGATGATAATGCCAAATCTTGGTTTTTAAAATGGGTTCCATTATCTGATCTAATTCTTTTGGGAAACCCATGGCGAGGAATGTAATGGTTGATTAAACACTTAATTACACTCTTCGCGTCCTCCTTCCGCGTAGGCCACGCCTCGGGCCAGCCTGTCAACTCATCTACACACACCAACAAATGCCTGACTCCACCAGGACCTACATCAATCATGTCAGTGTAATCAATAACAATCTCCTCTCCAGGGCTCTCAGGCACCTGAAACTTACCTGATTCTGGCTTGACCGCTGGCTTAGGATTGTGTGCTCCACAAATTAAACACGTCCTGGCCTTTTCCCTTATCATTTCTCTCAGGTCAGGATGCCACCAATGACACAGATTCTTCTCCATCTATGCCACACCCACGTGGCCAAGCCCATGGGCCTCACTTACCTTCTGTTTTGCCATTTTGGCTGTGAGCACAGGACGCGCATCTGGCCCCCGCCACAAGCCACCGTCCTGACAGGCTCCTTTTCTTTGCCACACCCCCTTTTCCTCCGGTGTGGCCTCCTTCTGAGCCTTGTGAGTGACCCTTGCATTTTACGATGCTTACCTCCTCCGGGTCTCCCAGAGCCTTTTCCAGTTCCTCCATTTCCTTTTGATGACAGATAGGGGCATTGGTTGCTGTTCTGAATCCTGCTCTTTTCCACTGGGCCAATTCCACATGCGCTGCTCCAAACGCATATGCTGAGTCAGTGTAAATGTTCACTCTCATGTTCTTGGCCAATCTCAGAGCTCGAATTAAGGCTATAACTTCAGCTCTCTGGGTTGACTGCTGTCCCTCAATCCTTCCTGCTTCTTTGACCTGATACTCATTTCCTATTCTGCAGACTACAGCGTACCCTGCCTTCAGTCCTTCCTCATCTCTGTGGCAACATCCATCTGTGAACCAATCCTCGGCTCCAAGTATGGGTTCCGCCTTCAGGTCTTCTCTGATTTTCTCTTCCACCTGAGCTTTTTTGACGCAGTCGTGTGGTTCTCCTGATCCTATTATATCTGCCATGTTGATGCCTTCATGAGTAAATGTTAAATTTGGGGCATCTAAGACATTACTCACTCTCTGTTGTGCCAGTGATGTCATGGTAAACGCCTGTGAATTGACATATGACACTATACTGTGTGTAGTCAGTATTTTTAAGGGATGCTCTCTCACTACATGTGCTGTTTTCTGAATGATTTTTGCGACCCCTGCTGCATGTTGTGTGCATGTATTATGCCTCGCTTCTGTTGGATTTAATTTTATACTGACATACATGAGCACCTGCCTACTTCCCCCTTTTTTCTGAAACAACACACCATTTACAACGCCATTTGTTTCAGAAAAAAGGGGGAAGTAGGCAGGTGCTCATGTATGTTTTTTTTTTTTTTTTTTAACCTGTCCCGTTTGGTTCTTTTGCCATCAGAATTATTGTCTAAAGGCGAAGAAAGATGCCCTACGGATTTACTTTACCAAATGGACCATCCCAGCCTTGCCGTAATGGTCCATCTGATTCACCTTTTATTGTTTATTTTATTTTCACTTGCTGAATACGGGACAGACTTGACTGGTGGAAAGAAAGGGGAGAAAGAAAGAGGGAAAGAAAAACAGCGGGGAAGAGGGACGGGGAAAAAGGGCAAAAAACAAAAACCAACAGAATAAGCAGACAAAAAAAAATACATATCGATCACCTGGATCACCTGTTGAGAAAGAAAAAAGAAAGCAAGCAGAAGAAGACAAGAGTAATAAACAAGATCACAATGATATATGGGAATATGACAGTAAATACTAAATATTAAACATTATGGTGCAGCACGTGAGATCGACAGCGCACAGTGTGCTTTGAGGTAGGAGCTCAAAAGGGTGTAGTTTGTGTGTGTGATCACCCGTGTGTACACCTGTGAGCATGAACGCGCTTGTTTTTAAAAGGTTCCTTCATGTAATGATCTGCTAGAGGGTGTGGGGGGCCACTGCCCCGACCTCCAGGGCATGAAGCAGGTATGGAGGAGATCAAAACTCCAGACATCCAGAGGCCCCCAGAACACAAGAGGAAGACCAACAGAGGGGCAGCCGCGCCACTATCCCAGAAAGAGCTGAGGAGAGTCCCAGATGAGGGGTCACTCACTGGTGGTGGTCAGAGGGCCCGGTGGCGCCTGTGTCCGGCAGCCTTGCCTCTGTCAGTGCGCCCCAGGGCAGCTGTGGCTACTATGTAGCTTGCTATCGCCAGTGTGTGAATGTGTGTGTGACTGGGTGAATGACTGAATGTAGTGTAAAGCGCTTTGGGGTCCTATGGACTAGAAAAGCGCTATACAAATGCAGGCCATTTACCATTCACTCAGCAGCCGCGGAGCAGAAGCCAGGGGGGGGTTGCAGTGACGTGCCCGTGAGCTCCGCCAGCAGCCAGCTGTGCCTGAGTGACCGAGCCCCGGGCCGAGAGGCCGAGGGCACCCCATCCCCGAAGTGGCCCGAGCGAGCCCCAGGCTCCATGCCCTGATAAGCAGCTGCCAAGGAGTGAGCCGGTGGTTCATTGTAATCGGGTGTTGCCAAATCAGTAGCTCTTGACAAATCCTGTTTTAATGAAATGAACGCTGTTTCAGTGTCGGGCGTCCAAGGCAACACTGCCTTAAGATTTCGAACGCCAGCTGTCTTGATGAGATCCCTTAAAGGGGCAGTTTTTCCTGCATAGTTTGGGATGAACTGCCTGCTGTAACCTGTCAAGCCAAGAAAAGAAAGCAA
This sequence comes from Oreochromis mossambicus, assembly GCA_922035795.1. Taxonomy (NCBI): domain Eukaryota; kingdom Metazoa; phylum Chordata; class Actinopteri; order Cichliformes; family Cichlidae; genus Oreochromis; species Oreochromis mossambicus. The sequence goes on from CAKLIZ010002498.1 coordinate 21,585, forward strand.
TTCCTTTACAGTTCGCGGTTTTGGATGTGTCAGAATTTGGTCTCTGTGTGTGTTCATTAAACCCACTGATTTGTGTGCTATCACCCGGCCCAGGGATGTTACCTCTGGTCGAACTAATTGCAGTTTTTCTTTACTTACTTTGAAGCCACATTCTGCCAGTCTGTTCAGCACCACGAGCGAAGCTGCCGTACACGCCGCGGCTGACTGAGCTGCGATCAAAAGGTCATCTACATACTGTATTAATGTACA
>CAKLIZ010002499.1:0-17053 GCA_922035795.1 Oreochromis mossambicus
TAAATTATTGCATATAACAGTGAAATCGTTGCATCGCTACCTAAACACGACGAGGTACGTTAGCACCCTCTAGTGGGTGAAAACTTAGCCTTTATCCTTAGTAGCGGTCAGCAGCTATATGCTAAGTACATATCCACAGGACAAACTTTGTTACAAACCTTGTTCCCTCATTAACCAGGTGCTAAGAAACTGCTTTCAACTCAGGATTGCACCTTAATAGCCGTTCTTTTTCCCATTTCCGTCCATTAACCATAGAGCACACCTTCTCTCTGTGCATTAAAACCCGCACTTCTGCTATATGGTTTACGCCACTTAATTTACGCTCCAACAATATAATAGTCACTCATAACTTTACAAACTACTTCACAAAATATTAATGAGGTCATTTACACTCCCACCAAATCATTAAGAGCTTAACTAGGAATTAACTGAAGCGCTAATGATTTCCTAATGAAGAAATGATCTGTAACCATTTAACTGTATGATAACACATAGTTCCATTGAAGAAAGTGAACCTTAAACCTTAGAATGTAGTTAAACAGTCTCTAATAGCAAAACCAGTTTCTGCACTGGGCGTTCCACTATAGAACGTTTACTAGAACATTGTCCTTTCTCAGTCCCTTTTTCTCCAAAGCAAATCTTTACTTTTCTTACAAGTCCGTCTTTGTCAGTTACTGTGTCCATTACACATGCTAATCTCCATTCATTGCGGGGTAGATCATCCATCTTCTCCATGACAACATCTCCAACTTTCAAGTTTCTCCTTGGAGTGTGCCATTTCTGTCTTGTTGCGATGTTGGATAGATACTCCCTTTTCCAACGTGACCAAAACTGTTCTGATAAGTACTGCACCTGCCGCCACCTTTTACGTGCGTAAATATCCTCTTTGATGAATGCGCCTGGAGGGGGCAGGGATATCCTTGACTTCATATTAAGCAGGTGATTTGGCGTCAAGGGCTCTGGGCTGCTTGGGTCACTTAGGTTGTCCACCGTAGGAGGCCTGCTGTTGACGATCCCCATTGCCTCATAAAAGAAAGTCCTTAACGATGCATCATCCATTCTGCCAGATGAAAGTGAAACTGTAGAGCGCAGAATGTTTCGAACTGTCCTGATTTGTCTTTCCCATACACCTCCTGTATGGCTTGAATGAGGAGTGTGCATCTTGAAGTCACACTGCTTCTCTGCAAGAAATGTGGTAATGCGGTTGGAGTCCACTTGTTTTAAAGCTTCTTGTAGCTCATTTTTAGCTCCGACAAAGTTGCTTCCTTGATCGCATCTTATCTCACTGACTACTCCTCTTATGGCTATAAAACAGCGGAGCGCATTGATGAAGGCGTCTGTAGTCATGTTGTCCAACATTTCTATGTGCACTGCTCTGCAGCAAAGGCATGTAAAGAGAAGTCCATAACGCTTGTGTTCTTTACGAGCTTGTTTGGTTAGAAAAGGACCAAAACAGTCCATTCCACAGAATGTAAATTGTGGAGATGGATCTAAGCGCTGCGTTGGGAGATCAGACATCTTTTGTTCCTCTGTGCCTCTTCTGAGTTTGCGACACTTCACACATTGGTGTATAAAATTTGCCACTGCCTTGTTGATGCCTGGAATCCAAAATCCATTCACTCTGATCTCATTGATTGTAAAACCTTTCCCTTGGTGCTGCACCTTACTGTGGAAATGATCTATTATTAGTTGAGTGACATGGTGACCTTTTGGAACTATCACTGGGTGTTTCAGTATGGAGGAGAATGAAGCATCTTTAAGTCTTCCTCCCACCTTAAGGAGTCCATCAGTATCAAGAAAAGTGTCCATTTGAAACAGTTTACTTTTGTGTGGACGTGGTTTCCCGTTCTTTAGCAACCTTATCTCCTCTGCATATTCACTTGCTTGTGTGTCCTTTAGAATAACACATTGTGCATTTTGTCTTTCTTGTACTGTACTGTGGCCTGTTGTTTTGTCTCCCTTGGCACAGCGAATGAGTCGAGCTATGGCTTGGGTGGCTTTGTACCATGAGGAAAACTTTGTTAACTTGTCTGATAAACCTTTTTTCTCTGTTTTGAGCATGTTCAGTGCCTGTACCTTCTTAACCTCTGGGTCTCCAAGTGGTATGTTCACGTCGATGTCTGCAGGTGGAGGTATTTCCTTTTCCCATAGAAACTGTGGCCCTTTGAACCAGTCGGATATGATGAGCTCACTTGCACCTGAACCTTTAGAGGCAATGTCTAGAGGATTTTCCTCAGAAGGGACATATCTCGACTGCTGGGGAGAGCTGTTGAGCATTATCCTCTGAACTCTATTGGAGACAAATGTGTGAAAACGTCTTGCATCATTATTAATGTAGCCTAAAACTACCTTAGAGTCCGTCCAGAAATACTCCTCTATCTGTGTCAATCCAAGCTCATCTTTTAACATGTTACTTACAGTAATGGAGACAACAGCAGCGGTCAGTTCGAGTCTTGGTATTGTTGTTACCTTGGTGGGAGCAACTCTGGTCTTTGCTGTGACTAGAGCACAATGCACTTTATCATCTTTGTTTACGTGTCTTAAGTACGAACACTGACCATAGCCGTATGAACTTGCATCAGAAAAGTGATGCAACTCTGTTTTTACAATCAGGCCAAAGTCTTTAGGGACATAACAGTGTGGTATTACAATTTTCTCTAAGTTCTTCAAGTCACTGTTCCAGTTATCCCACATTGGCCTTAATTTGCTTGGAAGGGGGTCATCCCAGCCTGTGCCTTGTTTGCATGTCTCTTGAAGCACTCTTTTGCCTGTTAGTACAAAAGGAGAGATGAATCCTAATGGGTCGTAAAGGGATGCAACCAGAGATAGGATGCCACGCCTTGTAGCAGGTTGAACATTGGGGCGAAAGCGAAACCTGAGTGTGTCTGAGCCAATGTGCCAGTGAATGCCTAGAGCTCTTTCAAGCTTAGAGTCATTAAACGCCAGGTCACATGCTTGCTGTGGGGAGGCACGTTCAGATGCTGGAATGCTTTCTAACACAGTTTTGTCATTACTTACAAACTTGTGTAGTCTGAGGCCACCTGACGCACAGAGTGTCTGAGCCTCCTGAGCGAGCTGTATTGCTTCTTTGGCACTTGGAGTGCTCGTCACACCATCGTCCACGTAGAAATCCTTCATTATAAATTGAGATGCAAGAGGAAACTGTGTCTCGTTTTCTTTAGCAAGATGCTTTAATCCATAATTTGCACACCCTGGCGAGGACGTAGCACCGAAAAGGTGCACCTTCATCCGAAACTCTTGGGGCTCAGTGTTCATTGCGCCATTTTTCCACCATAAAAATCTTAAATAGTCTCTGTCTGCTTCATACACGTGAAATTGGTGGAACATTTTTTCAATGTCACATAATAATGCAACTTGATGCCTTCTAAACCTGATGAGAACACCATTAAAGCTATTCAGCAAATCTGGGCCTGACAGCAAGTGATCATCAGGGTTTTAATAGTTTTGCAATTTTCATTAGTTTTTATTTTTATTTAGTTTTGACTTCAGATTTTCAATTTTATATTAGTTTTAATTAGTTTTTACCAATTGTTTGCTAGTTTAGTTTAGTTTTTATTTTTTTGAAAATCCTTAGTTTCAGTTTAGTTTTGATTAGTTTCAGTTATAGTTTTAGTTGTGTTTGCAATAATTAAGTGTAACAAAATCCCAGTTTCATCATATCAGTCATTCTCTTCTGCTTATCCTTGGGTATGTTGCTATTCCAGCTACCATACTCTGCACCCTCGACAGGTCGCCTGTCTGTCGCAGGGCTAACACACAGAGACAGACAACTCACATTCCCACCTATGGGTTCTTTAAATAAATAAATACATATATAAATAAAGGCAGATGAACATCCATTGATACCAGGCAACTTTAAAATGTATATCTTGGCCCCAATGAGACTATTAACTCTTGCAGCACCGGGTGTTTGTAATTTTGGTTCAAGTGAATTGATAAACCTTTTGAAGGCAATTGACTCACACAGTTATGTAGATATCCCAGTCCTGTTGTCTCGGGATGCATCACGCTGCCTTGCCTGGGGTTAGCTTCTGTTTCTGGGGATGAGGGTTGGGCGTGCTCCCTTACCTTCTCCAGGTAAGCTAGCTTAGCCTTCTTGTGTGAGCTTTTCAAGTGCACTTTAAGGTTTGTGGGATTTTTTTCCTTTTAGAAATGTCCCTCATAATTTGTCTCTTTCCACTTGCTTTATCCAAAACACAGTCATATTCAAAGTAATCCCAAATTGGAAGCTGGCGCTTTCTCCAGACTTTTCCTGACGTGATTCTGCATGTGGACGGAGCAGCAACACAGACGACTCGACTAACGTACTTGCCACCTGCTGGCATAATGAGACACAGCAAGAAAAAAACCTGGAAACTAAACTTCATTTTCACCCTTTACTATTGTATGACACGCACACATCAACGAAAACTAAACACATTTTTGCTATAAATTCAGTTAATTTTAGTTAGTTTTGTGAACACTCATTACAGTTTTAGTTAGTTTTACTTTTTTTGTTATTATTTTTATTTCCGTTAACGAAAATGTTTTTTCACTAGTTTTCGTTATTTCGTTAGTTTTCGTTAACGATAATAACCTTGGTGATCATTAAGACTGGTACCTCTGTATTTTGCGGAGGCGTCAAACACTACTCTGAGTTTGTCCGGTTTTTGGGGGTGATATATCCCGTGGTGAGGGATATACCATCTTTCACCTTCTTTAGCTTCATTCTGCACTTCCTCTGCATCACCTTTTTCCAATATTTCACTCATAAACTTTATATACTGTTCCTTGTACCTTTGGTCTTTTGACAGTTTAGTTTTGAGGCTTTGAAGCCGCACAGTGGCCATTTGCTTATTGTCTGGTAGGAGGGGTCTCTCCTTAAATGGAAGTGGCATTTCATAATGTCCTTCAGTGTTTTTGTAAATGCCTTCCTTTAACATGTTCAGAAAGAGAATGTCATCTTGAGACACTGACTTGTTATCCTTGTCGTTATCCTTAAAGTCAGACTCAAGGACCTTGATTACATCAGCTGGAGTCACTAGGGGAAGCTCTTTAACTGCAACTCTGTGACACACAGTAGACATGCTAGAAGAGTCACCATAAGATGATGTCAGGCCTACAATACTCCAGCCCAATGCTGTGCGAACTGCATAGGGTTCGTTCTCACCTCCTAAGATCACCTGCTTTGGAGCTAATGCCTTAGAGCAACTGTAGCCAATTAAAAGGCCGACTTCACATTCTAGCTGTGGAGGAATCTCGTTCATTATTTCCTTGAGATGATTCCACCGCCTTGCCATTTCACAGGTAGGAATGTGAGAGCGATTAACTGGTATACATTCTTTAGTGTAAGCAGGAGGGAGTTCAATCATTTCTGAGGAGTTATAGCCTCTTACCTTGAGACCTGAGATGCGTTCGCTTGGCACAACAACATCCTTACCAAGCAGTGTAGTGAGCTTCAACCTTATTGGGGTGGCCTTAGCTTGGAGGTTATTAGATACATCTTGGTCAATGAACACGGTGTCACTTTGTGTGTCTAGGAGGGCATAAAAACAAGCTTTTCTGTACCTGGATGTTGCTCTGAAGAAACCCATACTGGTACAATCATGGAGGTGCTCACGCACTGTTCACTGGCTTCTGCATTCAGAGACAGGGTGGTTGCAGCCTGTTCTGTGCTGATCTGAGTTTGTGGCTGGTTTGAGGCTGATTTATCATTGTTATAGTTGAAGTCGTGCAGACAGGTAGGATGTTTTTTCTTACACACTTCACATACAAGTCTGTAATTACAGTTCTTTGCGCTGTGTCCGGGTTTGAGACAACCATAACAGAGTTTTTTCTCCTTTATATATTTCCTGCGTTCCTCAAGCAATTTTCCATTGAAGTGTGGGCAACTGTGAAGTTTATGTCCGTTGGTTTGACAGAACATGCATGGGGCTTTAACATCTCAGTTATCGCCTGGGTGTGGAGAACACTAGAGGTGGATCTTTTGTCTTTTTGGCAGCCCTTACCAGTGTCTGTGGTGAAGTTTGCAGAGTGGAGAGCCTGAAATGATGTAATCGGGTTGCACATGATCTCTGCTTCAGAAGACATGAACTTGGCAAAGTCCTTTAAACCGGGAAACTTCCCACTTTCTTTCATAAACTGAGTAGCCTGATGATTCCACCTTGCAGCTGCCCAGTTTGGTAACTTTTGAACAAGTTTTTGGTTCTCTTCAAAATCGTTGAGAATGCTTAAGCCTTCAATGTGGGGCGTGGCCTCGTGACATGTTTGAATGAAATCAGCAAATGCCCTGAATCCTGTGGAGTCATTTGTTTGGATCTTTGGCCATTTTGCCAGCCTTTCTCTGAAAGCCCTCTGTACCACAAATGGATGTCCATACCTGTGGCTGAGACGTTCCCATGCATCTTTGTATGCTTCACTGTCATTTCTATAGAAGATGCCATCAAGCGTTTGTCAAGCTGGACCTCCTATGTATTTCTTTAAATAGTGCAGTTTGTCAGCAGGTGAGATGTTCCTTTTGTCAATGAGAGCAGTAAAGGAAGCTTTCCACTCCATCTGTTGGGTCTGTTCCCACAAACCCCGCTAGTTCTAGAGACTTATTCATCATGAAAGAAAACAAGACAGTCGATCGATCGATTACTTGCGCAAGGGAGGCCTCATCTGTGTCCAGCACGAAAATGACCCCAAATCTGGCCTCCTCTCGCTGCCTTTTATTGAGAGACAGTTCACACAAAACACAGCAAAGCAACGCCCACATGGTTCTAAGACAAGGCTTTGTATGTATATGTGTGAACTTCTGTATGTAAGTAAGAATGTGTGTGCGTGTGTGTGTGTGTGTGTGTTTTGGGGGTGCGTTTGTGTGACCTCCTGCTGACCAAAAGGGTCATAAAAGCAGGAAGCTTACAACACAAGAAACAGATCTTTCAGATAGGATGTATCTACAATAAAACCTCCCCCAACACAAAGTGGTTAGAGGTGTTCAGGATCAAAGGAATGGCTTTGATAATACTGCTTGAACTAAGACTGTACAAATTTAAGAAACACAATGGCAACATTCAACAATTAGACCTAACATTTCCCCCCTTTTTGTCATTGTATATACTTAAATTTCAACTTATGCACCCTTTGTTTGGACAGTGTCAGTGTAGATTTCATTCATACACAACTCCTCTTCATTCACCTTCTATCGATGCAAAAGTTCACAGTTAATACATGTAAGCAGTTAACCTGCTTCTCATTGATCTCATACACAGTAAACTATATCCTATATGTAAGCGAATCAATGTCAACAGTCCAAAAACAGGAATTAATATTTTCAAAAGAAGATGCCACCAAGGACAAGACATTCACCAAGCTCTCCAGCCTTGTGGTGCATCTACTCCTGTCGTGCGATTCATTATGTATTCCTGCAAGTAAACAAGTGAATGTAACAGTCAAACAAGAAGAATCAACATACTCAAAAATCATATGTCACTACAATACAACTGTATGCAGACATAGGCATTCAAACACATCAGTTGACTTTATCGTTTGTCCATGTGGCTCTCAGCTAACTTCAAAGCTGTAGCCTGGTCAACACCCTTCTTTATGACTCCTATCAACCCCCCCCCAAGATCGTTTCACTATAGGCATCCTGTGGGGGTTAGAGTCAACTGGTAAATTATCCGCATTTACAACTCTTCTCTTGTCCTGTTGATGTTGTATAAATTCCATGATAAATCTCCAACTTGGACTAATCCATTGCCCTTCATACACATAGGCAACTGGCCTATTTCCAGTTTATTTAGCTGTTCAATGTCCTGCAGCAAGTCAGATACTTGGAGTCGGACTAGCAGGTCTGTCGTACCAGAGCAATTCACCTTCCCAGCTACTGGTGAATCAACCGTCCATTCAGGTTCAGAAGTTGAAAAGTTGGCAGTGTTCCAAGTACCTTTACTCCTGGATGTGTTGCTAAGGCAACCAAACAAACTGTCTCGCTCTCAGTGATGCTATATGGCCACAGTCCAGAAGAATGTGTAGCCAGTGGCATCACAAGCATAACCATTGGTCTCGTTCTTTATGTGAGCGGTTGTGTTCATAAACTGCCACCAGTAGTTGTTGAAACCCCATGCGGGTACTGGGTGTGATTTGCTCTGTCCCAGTGCGCTCCTGTCTTCCCACTCTGGGTCCACAGGCACAAGAAGGCGCACAGCACATTCCCAGCCATTCTGATGAGTACCTGTGGCTCAGTTGGTTTCTTCACCGGATTGAGACGAGGGGCCCTGGAGACTTCCCCCCCCCCTTTGTACCCGGTCTTCCTGCCACTTACCCCGAGCTGGCCTGGATGTGTGTCACCTTCTTGCAGTGCGCTTGATGTATCCAAGTGTTTCTTTCAGCAATCTTCAACTGCTGTGGTCGTCATCAGCAGCATCCGATATGGACCTTCCCACCGTGGACTGGACCAGCACTTCCTCTCCATGGCCTTGTCAACATCCAATCTCCAGACTTCAGACTCTGCTCCTGTGGAGAAACAGAATCATCTGGCAGATCATTTGTTCTCAAGACTTCTTTATTTTTATACATTTTAAAGCATCTAATCTGCTAATATGCTCTCTCTTCTGCTCTTCTATCATCACTACAGAAGACTAGAACTCTAAATACTCTAACATATATAATCTCAAAGAGTCAGACCATTCTCTGTTGGAGTAATCCTCATGTACGTCTTAACTAATTCTATACAGTTTAACCATGTCCTGCATCTCTTCCTAAGTCTTAACTTTACTGTTCCATTAGTTCTCTCTATCAACCCTGCACTTGTGGGTGATATAAACAATGATGTTTTTAGTGTTATCCCTAGATGTTGTGCCATTAATCTAATCACTTCATTTACAAAATGTGAACCATTATCACTAAACAATACTCATAGTTATTACAGTTGGACAGCTCTATAAAGTCCATGTGAATAACTTGAAATGGGTGACTGGGTCTGGGGAATTTCCCTCTCTTAGGTCTCAAATTACCCCGAGAATTGTGCTTGCAACATATCATACATGACCTGCAAATTTTTTTTTAAGGGTATTTAATCTTAAAGTATAAACTACTCATTATCTCCCTCCTGTTGTGACATGACAAAGCCCATGGCGCAAAATAGCAGCAGTCTTATACAAATTCTAAGGCAGTATTGGTTTATCACACAGATAACAAACACCATCCTGCAAGCTCGCTACTACTGTAAATCACAACTGTTTCCCTGCAGTAGATGAGTGGCCCTTGTTACGAAATCAGTTTTTACCCCGGTTCTTTATTCGTCGATGGATCCAGAAATGGCACCGGAACTCAGTAGTTATTTTTACAAAATCTTTATTCATCTTTATTCATCTTCATTTAAGCATGCACTTCTAGAAGGGAAGACGAGGCCGGTGTCCCTCTGAAACAATCTTCACCCCTTTGTTAGTTCCAGGCAGCTTTATAGGAGCGACCTCATCATAAATCCCCCATGGTGTGCTGGAAACTCTGTATGTCTGTGTGTGTATGCACGAGCACATGAGTGCCTGTGTGTGCGCGTACCCGCGTGTCTATGTGAGTGCACGTGAGTGAGTGTGCATGTGGATGTGTGAGTGTAACAGTTAAAACACTGTGGGTGTGTGTCTCTTCCTAGGGGCCATAAAAACCATCTCCCTTCCAGACCACAGTTATCAAGTTACAATGTTGAGACCCCCACACAGGTATCCTCTGGGGAATTTCCACTCAGCATTAACTCCTCTTTGTCTTACTTTCACAGTTCAACTGGGGAGGGTCTCCTAAGATCTACTCCTAAGTTCATGACACAGTCAGGCCTTTATTTATATCCAGGGCAGTGTCAGTGTCTCTACCATAATTCTACATTCTATCTTAACACATTTCTAAACTCTAAAACAAACTAAACATTCCTACATGTCTAAACTCTAAAATAAGCTAAACATTTCTACAAATCCCCCCTTTTATCTGCCCTATGGCAGATAAAACTACACTAAATCTTTCACCATAATGTTTTCATACTGTGACTCCCCATTTCCCAAAAGTGGTCTCCTGATGTTGGACTTTGTATCAGATTCTCCCACAGCATGATTTATGAGTCTTACGAACAAAGCTCTGATACAAGGCACACAACAACACCCACACGTCACTAATACTGCAGTAAAAAGAAACCATAATTGACATAAGGAAACCTTTCCATTGCCCAAAGACAGAGGTCATCCACACTTCCAGCAGGTTATCCAATCCCGAATGCTCATACATTGTGGTGGACAACGTCCTTAGGCCTTCCAGAACTCGGGTCACAGAGCTGTCTGGAGCTGTGTTATTTGGAATAAAAGTACAATACATATCCCCAAACATAGCGCAAACGCCCCCTTTTTCTCCCAACAACATATCTAACGCCATCCGATTTTGTACTGCCATTAAAGATGTTGGACCCAACTATTCAGCAAGCCCTTCAACTGCGTCCCTGGTAAGGTTCGCCAATCTCAGGACATTATAGTACACATAATTAATACGATCCACATTCTTGCCAGGAGTTACTGGAAAGAATGCAGAAATCATTGGACAATTTTCAAATCCTCCAGCAATTTGGTCCGCTAACTTAAATTCATTTAGGCACACCCCCAAGAACCCCAATAGCATCTCTGTATGTTGGTGATCCTATTGTAAGGTCAAACGATCCTGGTGACTGTTTTGGCCAACACATGACGTCTGCACGTGGCTGTCAGTTGAGCGGTGCCGGGCTTAGCCAGCCGCACCCCCTTTTCTCCTACTATAACGAGAGGTGCACCTATACGTACCATGGCACAGAGACCAAAAGTCCCACTAGGAATTCTAACATAGAGTCTGTAGCCACCATAATAATACAAACCAGCACGTGCCCACAGGCCTATTTCGGTGCCGGTGTCTTTTGATACCTTTCCTCTGGCCAGGTACATCACAGTGCACCAATTGGCATCAATCTCCCCGGCCTCATGCTCATGTCTGTCAGGGAAAGACACAGTAAAGTCCAAACACGTGTAGTTGGGTCTTCTTGGCATGAAGGGACCAAGCACAGTATCATTACCTATTGGTGGAAACAAACTTGCTAACATAGTACAATTACCTTCAGAAGCCGCTTCTCTGGTGAGTCTGAGCATGCACTCAAATCCCCACTGTTCTTCGGGATATAAAGGAGCTGGTTCTGTGAAAAGATGTTGGCGGGCAGCTGCGCACGCCACACAATCTGAAACATTCTGTTCTCTAGCATTTTGGATGAGCCAGTCTGGCCACAGATTGCTTTCACGGTAGCCAGTGGCCATTGAAATGAGCTGTTTAGGTTTGAGTCTTGTATAATCTACCTCAAGTATTTGTGGGCCCGATTCTGAAAGTGACAATGGTGGGGGAGGTGTTAATACAATTATTTCAGCCACATCAGGTGCAAAATCTCTAAAATTAATTTTAACCAAACCGTATGCATCCTTCCCTGAGACTTCTACTCCTATGAATAAGTACACCACGGATCGAGCGGGCCACACAGTGTCATGCCAACGATTCAGTGAGAGGGTCAACGGGTTCTGCCCAGCTGAGAAGTCCCGCTGAAACCCAAGCTTCTGCCACGTGGTGTCCTTGTACGGGCGCCACGTGCCAGAATACTCCACTATGGTAGACCAGTACTCACACGGGCCCTTCCAATAAGTGTAATAGGGGTAGCCAAGCTTCTGATTATTACATTCTATATCTACCATTGGATTGTAACCTACCCAGACATCATATCCCCGCCATGAACTGTTTAAACCTTTACATTTAATGACAGCACAAAGATCAAATGTATACGAAGCTGTGGACCCTTTAACGTTGTCCAACTCTATACCGCCATAATAATCAAAACACTCATCTGATTTACCTGTTTCACTGCGTTTGGTTCGCTTCGCCGTGGCCTGTGATGGTGGAGTCGCCGGAATGGATTCGGGTCTGTCTATGGGCAATTCACTTATAAGAAAAATCACAGTTACAATAGCAACAATTATCACACCTAACACTACCGTTTCTCTCCAATTTCCCCTTAACCAGCCTAGACAAGTTGACATGATATAAATGTAGATGAAAGACTTGTCTGTTTACATCTTTTCCCACACAGAAGGCTTCTCTGCAGAGCATCAAATCATTTGTGCTGTTCACAGAATCACAATTCCATCGCTGGACTTCCTCTGCGCTGTCACTTTTGGAGCTTGGCACGCTCTCTCCATCCCTCGATTCTCACGTTCCAACGCTGCTGAAGATTTTAAGGCAGAGCACATCGTACACCTTAGTTGTCTTCCTCAACGTCAACGTCGACACTCTTTCATTTCATTTAAAATTTTGCTGTGCAGAGTCTCCTCATGACGATCTCCTGCACGATGTCTGCTGTGCTGAAGGTGATCTCTGATCCTCCTGAAGACTCTCTCCTGGCCTCAGCTCCCATCTTGTAGACGATCTCCTCAGTCACTCCTTCTCGTCATGGCACCTCACGACATCTACAGATTTAAAAATAACACTCCTCTCCCCACATGGCTTTCACCATGTGTCAACTTCCCAATGAGACATAGAATGTTGCACAGTCTCCCTTAAACAATCTCCAGGGTTTCCCACTTGGAGCAGCCAGACTCCAACCTGTAACCCTGTGTAAAAACATCAGTCAGCAATTAAATGTTTAGCTTGTTTAACTCCCAGCTCCACCTGGAGCCTGTATTCTGGAAGACAACGTCTGTTAAATCATCTTCACATTTTCAACCGACTATAGATCATAAGAATAATAAAGTATTCAGCATAAAAGACAAGCATCATGTGCAGGTTTTCTCAAATCATTAAATCACTATTATTACCATCATAATTTGTCCCAAATCATGAATCATCCCAATTTAGTCCACAATTTAATCGGTGACTTTCCTTAAGCAATGTCACTCCACTTACTGTGAGCTCAGTAGTGGCCAGCTAATGAGCCCCATATTAAACTATTCCATAAACACTGCATTTCTTATTTGTTTTCTCATGTCACTTGTCTGTTTTCTGCTGAATCCTCTACATGCACTCTTAGGAAAACAAACATTAACAAAACAGATGGACAATCCTGGTGGTCAGACGCAGGTCGACAGGTTCCAGAGGTGCTGTAAAAGGTCCTAAAGTTAAGCCTGCTGTAAAAGGAGTGACACTGGTTTCAACACAGGATGTGTTTCACATTATTTTCACTTCTCCCCTGTAATAGTCAACATTTTCCCAAGAACACAGTGTAATAGCATAATCAACATATAGCCTGTAAACACAGTTCCCTTCACTCATAAACCCAGTAATCCTGTAGTAGAAAGAACATCAGCCATTAGTGTGTCCTGCTGTAACTCACATAATCAAACACATGATTAACTCTCTGCTGTAGAAAAGAAATGTAAATGTTAACGCTGCGCACAAGCCCATGAATAACACACCCCTAATAGATTCTCAAACACAGAAAGTGGCATTTAAAAGGTTAAATCGTCACACAACCTAGGATGCTGCTGTCATCTTCCTGCTCCTGTAAAAAGAAACACACATAAATTCATCCACCCTTTTGTCCTGTCTAGGTGGAGGTTAACCTTGAGTAGTGGTCAAGTCTTGTCAGCTATTGTCAGCTTTTACCAGTCAGTCAGTTTTTTTTTCTCTTTCACTCAGTCATTCATTAATTCATTAATTCATTAATTCATTCATTCTTTCTTTCTTTGCTGATAGTGGAAATTATTGTCGCATTTTCATTTCCACCCACAGCAAAATGACGTCATTTCAAAAAAGAAAAGAAGAACTTTTAGATCGGATTATCTCGCTGAATCCTTTTTGGGCAGGGACTCTCACTTTCTAATTGTCCCAAATAAGCGGCTTTCTCCAGAGCCCATTGTAATTTTTGGAGAAACTCACTTGCAACAGTTTTCTCGACGTGTCGTATAACGCTTTTAATTCCCGTCGTGCAGATCTGCTTAAAGAAAAGAAATTCACAAACAGAAATCAGTGCACTTGTTCAAAAACAAAAATAAAATGAAAAACAACAGATAAAACTGAAAAACAAAAATAAAAACAAAAGTAAATAAAAATACAGAAGCCCGGTCCTAGGACTTGCCCCAGAATATTATTTTTCTAATGGGTGAAAACACACCAAATCTAAAACTTGGTGCCATGGTAAAACCTTCCCCATACATCAGAAACAAAAACAAAACAAAACAAAAAACAAAAAACCTGCTAGTTTTATTCATTTAAACTCTGGCTGCAGGATTCTGTTCACCCCTGTTATCATGTTCCCCAAAATAATACTAATTCAGTTGTCTATATATCACTTCTCAACCCACTCAATAAACCAGACAGGATGATGGTAACAGGATTGCCTACTTAAAATTGTGTTTAATCCTAATGAGCTTCATTGCGTGTGTGTGTGTGTGTTAGTCGGGTGAACACATTTTCTATTTCTGTGTGTGCTTTTATGTACCTTCCCCCTTTTTTCTGAAACAAAACTCCATTCACTCCAAATTTTGTTTCAGAAACATCTAAATTAAAACCTCTGTCATAGTCAGGCACAGCTTAACCCCAAATGCTAGCAGGTTACCATCGGCAACCACGCTGTGTGTTATTAACCCCTTCTACCAATACCCTCTGTTGATGTGTAACACTTTATGTAGTACATATCACGTGCATGTGTGGTGTTGTCTTTCCATTTTCTCTAACAGTACTCTTGCATACCTCAGTGCTTGTCTTCCTCCCCCTTTTGTGGTGGTCTGGACACTTTGTCAAACCTCCACTTCAAGGCAGTCGTTTGTCTCCCCAGATTCCTTAACCCAATTTAATTCCCCACACTAAAACAGCATTCCTCTTCTTTCACTCTGGTCCTCTCTCTCCGGTCTTCTCTCCCACTTTGCAGTCCAATCGCAGTCAGTTCTCTTCAGCTTTGTCCCGTGTTTGCTCCCACTGTCTCTTTCATTGCCATCTTGCTCCAAACACGGCAAGTGTCAAACTCCAACAATCTTCTCAAAAGTCCTTCACACACAGTGAGGTTGCAACTTGCTGGAAACGCATCTCCATTCATCCAATCAAGATGACGGATCTTCTCTTTCTGATGCCGTTTGCCCATAGTGCTGCTGGACCTCTCTGCTCAGGTCTCTGGTATTGTCTCTTGGACTGCTGTCCACTGTTGATGTTCATCCTCGTGCTTCTGGAACTGCACTCTGTGTCTTCAGGGAGAGATTAGCTTCTTTGGAGCTTGCTTTTTCAGGATGAGGACGGGAAGCTGCAAAAACAATTCAGCCAAAAATTCTGGCTGGGTGTTTCTTTTTTTTTTGTTTTTAATTTCTAATGATCTTAACCTATAATTTTCTTCCGACTGCTGCCCGTGGAGAATTGATCCAGGTCCGTTCCCCACCTGTAATCGACAGACTGAGAGACTTTCATTATTCACTGTGACTGGATGTTTTCATCACTCCTAAAGCAACACATCTCCACTTATGTTGTTTTGAACTCTGACTTTAAACCCCGAAAATAAAATTCCTATTCGTTCTTAACTGCAAACACAAAAAATCTTCTTGATGTTGTTGTTAATTATTTTCACCCACAATACTCCAAATTATGTTTTCTTTTGTGTCCAGCAGGGGAAGAAGATGACCTGTAGTGTCACTGCTTTCCCCAGTTGGAGACAATTTCCCACTCACACTTCCACACTTTTTATTTTCTTTGTTGTCATTATTTTCTTTCTCTTTTTTTTTTAACACCCACACATTAACCTGTAAACTCACTCCTCCAAGCTCATTTTCCTTTCACCCCAACATCTCTCATACAGTCAGCAAACAAATTCTCCATTCATCCTTGAATACTTGGTCACCTGTAAATGTCACTATTAATTTTATCAATTTATTTATCATTACTTTAACGCTAATCCTGTCACGTCCGGGGTGGCAGACGTGTGGGGTTGTAGAGAGGACCCAAGATGCGGCAGCTCTGGTGCAGGTGAGTTTATTTAACAGAAGATAATACAAACAGCAACGGCGAGGGTGAGCTTGACACTAAGAAAACCTAAACTGGAGAAACTAACAGAAACTAACCGGAAACAGATATGCCGGGAGGACGGATGGAGAGACGCAGGGAGACCGAGGTAAACTACACAGACGAACCAGCAATCACTAAGACAAAAGACACGACTAAAATACACTCAGAGAACACAGGGAGATTACACACAGGTGGGGGACACAGCTGGGAGAGATTAACCTGACGAGACAAGGGAGGCAAACTGAAAACACTCACATCAGACACAGACCTTCACAATAAAACAGGAAACACATACATACAAAGACACAGACTAGCAAACGCGGACTTAACACGGAGTAGACGGCAGAACAGAACAACACTAAACAGGAGGAAGAACAGAACCAAAATGACACTAATAGAAAACACAAAACGCTGGGTCAAAAGGACCCAGGATCATGACAAATCCACTGTTTAGGTTTCTTTATTTATTTTAATTCACTTTCTCCTATTTGATCACTTTGATTTCTTAACTATCATTATTTCACAGAAAATCAACAAATCTACTTTGTCCCCCCTTTTTCCTCAAGGGAGCTCACACACACACAGCCAGGTCACTCGCCCCCACCTTTCTTCCTCTCTCTCTCTCACACACACACACACACACACATTTTACTCCTCCTTTGTTCCACCTGTGAACCTGCCCCCTGAGGCTGGCTCACACACACCTCATGCTTCTCGCAGTCCCATTCAAACTTTCTGCGAGACACCTTCTCTGCTGATACAGGACAACGCCCTGATCAGCACAAAGAGTGGGTGCAGTCCGCTCTTGTACGCCTCAACCTAACTAGGACAATTAGGCTCACGATCTTCAGATCGTGCCACATTTGCCTCACGAATTATTCAAACTGCGCCACCGACTGGATACCGCAGTTTCTCTTCCCCATAAAAAATAAAACCAAATTAAACCCCCCAATTGACTTCACAGTTTGCAACAATTCGCGACACGGCCTCCTGCCGCGATTTCTGCACACCACAAACACACACTTTTAGACCCAAATTCTTT
>CAKLIZ010002500.1:0-21822 GCA_922035795.1 Oreochromis mossambicus
TGGTGATTCAATCCCTGGCTGCTCCATTTTTCCATGTTAAAATTTGACATACTGATTGTTGCATAGATATAGACAAAAAAAGTGCTTGTGTGATTGAGGCAAGTTGTATAAAGTGCTTTGAGTCTGGTAGAGTAAAAAAAGCACTATGGTGTGGTTTGCCAGTGGCCTGAGTTATATGGGTAGTAGAGTGTGTATCGGTTAACTCTATCCTCCCTCAATTGTATTTACATTAGCTAACTTGAAAGGAAAGCCACACACTAAACACGTTACCCTTGTTTCTCTTGTTTTTCTTTATTTTCTACCTCATTGTGTTTATCTTGAGCAAATGAAGGACCCTTTGGTAGCCTTGTCAGCCTATTAAGATATGTGATGCATTCAGTGTTTTGCAATTTCTGAAGAGGTTGCCTCATGAAAGTTCTTAGAATAGGAGCGTTTGTTTTGTTTCTTCCAGCATTGCAATTTTAGTGTTCAGAACTGACCTTCTGCTCAGTATTTGGTTTTCATGAAGCAGTTCTGAGAAATTCAGGGGAAGCTGTTGGAGTTTCTCACCAGTTCAAACTGTTGCAAACCCATACAAAGACTGAGAACAGAAACATGGTGAGATGAGCTGTACTGCTGTTGCTACCACAACATGATGCAAATCAAAAAGAAATAAAAAGGTTATGGTGACCACTGATTCTCAATATGCAGGGAAAACACTAAGTTAACGCAAACCTAGAGTTCCCCATTTCAGGTTTAAAAATTGCACTGTAGCACTAAAAACTTAAAATAATCTTCAGGTCAAATAGTTACATGACAATTGGTGACTTTATATGCGCAGGTCACATCAGGACACTGTGGGGGTTTTAGGTGTTAGATCACCCATGGCTAATGTAACAGCTAACTCAGGGCTAGTTAAAAAACAACAACCCCAAAACAACTTCCTCTTATTGAGGCAAAGCTCAATAAAAGAAGAACTAACAAAATAAGAAGTGGATTCGTCTGCCTTAAAAACTAACCATGTGCAATTTCTCCTCTTCTGTTTTTTTTTCCAAGAATTTAAACACAGGAAACGGTTGTTTTTTTTACGCTATTTAGCAATGCTTAAGAAGAGCGGACAAGATAGAAAGTCTAATCCTTTTTTAAAAGACAGCTTGTTTCTACTGCTTTCCTTTTCACCTATTTTTCTCACATTATTCTGATAACTTAAAAAAATGTATGTGGTATTTCAGTTACTTTAATTGGCCACCAGAGCCCAGCACTGCATCAGTTTTCCTTGAGAATAACACATGAATGGGGCCTTAAGCCAGATCTGAGCCTCTTTTTACTGAATGTCTTTATGCTAAGCACTTGTCCAATATATATATATATAAAACTATTTAATTTTAAGAGTGAATAACTGCATTTAGGGCTGTGAATATGCAAATCAGTCTCAGTTTGTGAGTGCAGCACTCATAAAATGGGATTTTTATTCTTTGGCTAACATGAATGCAGTTGGGTTTGTAGCATTTCAGTTCACTCACACTGAAACTGTGACTTGATTTTGTTTTTACACACAACCAGCAATTTAAAGTGCTTCACAGCTTAAGATTCATAGATCAATATTTTGTCTCTCATCCTTCCTCTTTTCTCCTTTTTTTTTTGCCTTTTTGATTCCACGTCTACAAAAAAAGCTGAACTCACTAAAACACACAGGAAAATAAATAAATAAAAATCTCCCCAGCATGTTCTTACTACTGTACGCTCCATCTGCCCATGACCCACTTTTCTCTCCTTGCTTGAGAGGGTTAACACAGAAAGCAGGAAGAAAGCTAGTTTCTCATTAAAAAAGACAAAAAAAAGACATTGGGTGGCAAAAGCAGTGTAAGCATCAAGGTAGGATGAAAAGTGTGGTGAATATGCACTATGGAGTGGCACACCATTAAAGGAGAGCACCAACTAGAGCTCTTATCAGGGGTAACAATGCAGGTGTCATGTTGTCCTTAAGAGGCTGGATATGGCAGGATTCATCTCCATCTCCTCTTAGCAGAGGGTACTGTTGTGCACATTAATGTATTTCAGCCGAGCTTTGCTTCCTCCATCCGTCTCTTTGATGGGCTCTAAAAGCTGCCATAAAGCAAGCCTCAGGACAGTCTTTTCACTCAAACACTCCAAAGGCATAAACGCTATTCACTGAAAAATACTTGTTATATAAAGTTACTTATCTGACATTAGAGCACGGAATATATCATTTCCTAATTTATCTTTTTTTATTACCTCGTGAAGACAGCAATCTTGCAACTTTTGCTGTTTAGTGAGTGAACAGTTCATGTCATCTTTTGCTTCAGTGGGTAGGTCATGGACAGGAAATGTGGGTGCAGGCTGGCTGTGGGTTAATGTCAGAAGCAACTGGAAGCCTCTGCTGCTCTGCTGCTGAGTGTTTACCTTTCCTCTGCTGGCAGCCTGCCCTTGCAGCAGGTGACATGTAGCTGTCATGGGAGATGCTGTGCCATGTAAGGATACCGACTCGATTCCCAGTGGGACGCAGAGTGACGCAATCACACCTTGAGCTTGTCACAAACAAGCAGACATCACCAGAAACTAGTGGTCTGGTGGGGTCTTTGGAAATTTACATGCAATGTCACCGTCAACAGAACTATAAGACTTTTAATTATCATCTCTGGAAATTTAGATCTCGCGTCAGCTTTTGAGCTTTTCCAAAAATGTCTGAAAAACCTACCCCGACAACCTTTTCTGACGTCAAAACAGGGAGGAATTCAACATTCCTGTAACTAATAAGCCAGGCGACACCTGACCTAACCTGCCTTAGCACTGGGTGATTAATATTAGTCATGACGATTATAAAACAATTATCAAATTTCTTTCTTTTACAGCAGTCCCTCCCTAAAAGCCCAGTGTCACCGCTGATGAGACTGCGGCATGTTTAGTTCACTTCAAAGAAACTTTGATCACTGACAGACTTATAGATAATTAATGATCATTAACAGTTTCCTTTGTGTACCCACAGACCTCGGCTTGGACAGACAGGCAGGGCCTCTCTCCTGACTGGGTCATCCTATTTTCAAGGAAATCTAAAACATTAACGAAGGTAAATAAATGCATGATGTTTTCAAAATTCAAATACTATATCCATAATACAGACTAATAGTGCTCTCAACTCCAATGTCCCCTCACAGAGGTCTTGAAAATGGTGTTTGCCACTCACGTTTTCCCCTTTATTTAAAGGGTTTAAAAGACAGTATGTGTCAGTAAACTCATATTTTAGTTGGCGACTTGTTTAAGAATTTGTCCATTTTTTGCAAACAAAGGTGTTAAGAGCTTGAGATACATTCATCAGGGCTGATTGCCATAATTCTTCCCGAACTTCTTTATCTTTCATATCTAGTTTCCCAAATGGCAATTTTCTGTGATTAATTGTAATTAAACACATTGTAATTGTAAGTCACTTTATTTTATATTATAGACATGATACCTGCTCTTAAAAGAGGCGGTAAATGAAAAAGATTATTGCTACAAACTGAAGCATATTGGATTTGTACGCCACACAAAACCATAAAGACTTGAATGAAGAAGCACTGTTAAGCTGTTCTTTTCACTTAGTTACAGAATGAATTTTCTAGTGTCTGATAACTTTAGTGGAAACATGTTTTTGTTTATTTTTCCAATACCAGTCTTCAGAAAAAAAGAAGGAAGAAGTCCAGTTGTTTTCTTTCCAAGCTCCTTAGACTTCCATGAGCTGGATGACTGAGAACCGACACCGACATCTTCTTATTGTCTTGGAACGACTGTGACCACATAATTTCCTCTGGGATTAATAACGTATTCTGATTCTGATTCATCATATCCCAGTGGTTTTAATATTGTTGTGTACTGTTGTGTTGATAGTGTTTTTGTAGAAGTGTGTAATGATGCTGATTGTGGGCACGTTTGCTACCTTTGGCATGTTTTTTTTATTTTCTTGCAGGTGTCATTATCTTATTTGTTTCCATGTTAAAGGACGCTGATGACAGCCTATGAGTCCGTCTTTTTTCCGAGAGTGCTGGTCTTTTCAAAAGTCAAATATTAGCCATGTAGAAATTAAAATAAAATCAGTATTGACAAAAATCACTGCTGTTATAATTTTTAGGGTTTTGGAGCATGGATGGTGAAAAGAGATGAAAGGTTTAGAAGGATTTAACCAACTCTTCCTTTTTGAGTAAATTTAAAGTAAAGATTGTTTGACAGTAGCAGCATTATTCCCAGGAGAACCAATACCATGCCTTCCCAATCTCTGCAACAGCAGTTATAATCAGGTAGGTGTTGATGTCAACATTTTTAAACATGTCATAAAAGACTTGTTTCATTTCATTTCAGTCATGACAGCAAATAAGACATTTCCATCTCTGTGTTTTAGAACAAGAAGTAGATAAAAGCCTTTTCACTGTGAATGTGACGGACCGAGCAGTGACGGAAAGTCAGGCACAAGTTTAAAAGAAGTTTTTTTATTTAACATTTAACTCCATAACAAACTTGGTTAAATTACACAGAAAAATCTCAATCTTGGGCCCATAAAAGAGGGCAACGTAACAGACCTCTACTCAAAAGTTGACACCAAACAATGCTACTAACTCAAACAAACAGACCTACCTGAACAGGGCAAAGGGGAAACTTAAATAGTGGCTGATCAGCCCACAAAAACACAAAAAGGGGTAAAACACACAAAAACCTGACTGAAAGTAACATAATAAATTACATTCCCCCCCCCAATGATCCAAAGTTGTGGTATGACCAAATTTGCAGGTCTCCATATAGGCTTGCTCCGCCCCTTTTCCACCTGTTAGCTCATCAACCAGGGGACTGGAGCAGCTGTCACTGAGGTAACTCAGAAAGCAAAGAAAGATTAAATCATACACAACAGTGTGTAGGCTAAAATGTGCGCACTTATTTTTGAATACCGTATTATGTGATTGTATAAGTAAATTCATTCTAAACCACACCAATTCGTTATTATCCTGTAAATTAAATCCTATATTTAAAAAAGAAAAATATAAGTGTAGTGTTATGTGTAAGCCTCTACTGTAACACTAATGTTTTGTAGATATTACCTCTGTGTGGCTGTAACTCCAGCCATCACAGTGGAATACTGTGTGAACATAAACTAGCAGTTTCTTAGCTTGTTAAATGAATTTCAGGTTTATTAGGTCATTCAGGGTAACCACTTCTAATTTTCTTTGAATATTCCAATTGTAGAAAAGGCTAACACGTCCACTGTACTGGGATCAGGGAAGAAGTGCCAGCACCAAACAGCTCTAAAGAATAAACGGCAAGACAGCTGAGAAAACAACACAAAGATGCACCAACCCTCACAGATTCTTCAACGTCGGACACCAGCGGTTATCACAGCGCTTGACTGGTTGGTAAATGCTGCACATATAGCTGCAAACATGCTAAAACAAGGCAGCACGCCTGCTATATTTATCACTGGAAAGTTCCCAAACACAAACAGATTTTTTTGCTATTTTTTGATGACCTTTCAGCATCAAGGAGACAAAGGGAGCTGTGCAGTGTGCAAACCCATGCCCGGATTGTGTGTGGGACAGATAAAAGGTGGAAATCAGTGACGTGAGTGTATCTGATTGATAAATTGGCTGAAATAATAGGAGAGGAGCTATGGAGCGCCGGAGAGGTGGTGGGACCGTGAAAAACTGAAAGAATGAGGGAGAATAATGAAGAAAATTGGGGATAATTGAACAGAAGAGCACTTGGGTATGAAAAAAAGAGAGGGAGAGAGAGAGAACAACTGACAGATGGTGAAGAGTGGGTACACAGAGAGGAAGGAGAATGGAGGAGAGAGAGATCAATCTAGCAGCTGAAGTAAGACAGAAAGAGAGTATGCAATGCTGGAGAGGGAGTGCATGAATGTGTGTGCAACACGGAGAGAGGGAGGGGAAGAGAGAAGCTATACCAGGGCATAGAGTAGGTGAAAGAGTGTGTGTTTGTGTGTGTGTGTGAATGAAAAAGAGAAAGGGAAGCTGCACAATACAGGGGCTCGGGCTGGCTCATACCGATGCATATTTAAAGACTAGAAGGCGTGAAAATGTGATTTTGAAAGAGAAAAAGGCAAATCACTTTTTCATTTTTTCCCCTCATCTATATTTTATTGACTGGATCTTTCTCTCATTTCTTTAATCCTGGTCCCTTTTTACTCTCTTTGTGGTTTATGAAGGAGGTCACTACGGATACAACAAGGAGCAACACAGCCTGAACTACAGACCGAGAGGTATTTAGTTTTTTGTGTTCCTCGATACTTACAGAATGTAACTGAATGAGAACCGCTGTGTATGTGTGTGTATCACACAACTAAACTAATATAAAGTGTTTGCAATACAAAGGAGCATTAACATCTTTATTGTGTGAACGTAAATGTAAGGGAAGGAAATGATATTTAGCGGCGAGGTGAAAGTCAGTGCTTTAGAAGGAGAAGCTGCTGAAATTGTGACGGCGAGGGGGGGGCATGCATGTCCTCTGAGGTCTAATTCACATGTTTTATGTAGGTGGGTAGGAAGAGAAAAGTGGGACAGAAAACAAACAAAAAAAAGTCACAGTGCCTCCAAAGAAAAGTCTGTAGCAACTGAGCAAATTACTCCCTCACAGCTGTAGGATGAATCAGTGAGCGCAGACTGCTCTAATGTAATGCACACTTTAACAGATAAAGTAACAGCATTCAGCATGTGGAACGATCATTATGTATTTGTTTGCTCACGGGAGATGTAAACCTTGGAAGTTCAGTTACAACACTGCCTGTTTAGGTGATATTCTAGCCGGGCAGATGGACGCCTTCCCCGGTTCTGCCAGAGGTTTTTCTGTCCTGCGGAAAATTGTGAATCTTTTTTCTCCCTATTGTCACCAAATACAGGCTTAAAGGTTAATGCCGAGTTCTCCAATGCTATTATACTGTGACCTTGACCTTCCTTTTAGTGCAGTGAGAAAAATTGTGTTGTTACTTGATTCTGTGCAAAGAAAATTGAAAGTCAGTGGTTCTCAAGGTGGCTTCCTAGAGCCCCCCGGGGGGTTGGGACCAGGAGCCAAAGAGTCCACAAAATACCTTCCTGTTAAACACTGTGCTGTTGCTCAGCCTCCATCAGCACAGCCCTCTGCCACCCAGAGCATTTTATTTACATTCTAAACATAATATATGCACTCTGACTTTAACCTTCACTTCATCTAGAGGATGTTTTTAAGACACTGTCAATGTTAACATGATGAAACAAAAAGCAGCAAATGGAGGGGAGAATGAAGGGTTGAGGAATGTGTCGCTGCAGACCACATGGCACCCCTAGAGCTGTCATCCTGTGGGAGTGCTCTGATTAAGAGAAAGTACATATTTACACATGTGGACTGTTTACAACAATGGGACAGGCGCATCTTTTAATACGTCCCCCTCAGTTCCTGCTTGGCTCATTGGAAAACACAGAAATTCTTGACTCTGTCCACGTTCTTAGGTGACATTAAGCATTACATTTGTTCTAGATGAGCTTTTAATCTGACTCCACTTTGAGTTATAACTATAAATGTTTGGACTGTGACTATCGCTCACTATTACCCCCATTTACAAAGTCAGTTATGACCTGTAATATGACGGTGATCCATGAATACAAGAAATGGTGGAATAGCTGATAGAGTAAGTTAGAAGTGGACGTTTGGGGAAAAAAACGATTAATACTTATGCTTATGTAAAAGCTACCTACATGCTTGTATTATTACCACCCAGACACTTCTGCTGGGATGAGTTCAGAAAGAAAAAGGCGCTGAAATGGAAAGGTGAGCAGAATCAAACGGGAGCTCATCAACACCCACATTTCACACACTCGTTTAGCTGCGACTTGTCAAAATCGTTGCCTGCTCGCAGTATTTATGGTGTCAGCTGGTGGAAAGGTGGAAACCCTCTAAGGACCCTAGAGAACCGATTGCCATGCGCGTGCAGCCACACACACATACACCTAAACGCCTCATTTGGTTCAGGCTTGGGTGAAAAAAGTGCACCAGAGTATTAGCTAGAGCTACGCACCAGTGATGCATTCCAACTCTGTGCCCTTTCATCCTTTAGATACCACTTAATTGACTTCGTACAACCTCCTAAGACTGGCCTGACTGTTTAATGCACAACAAGCAACGCTGGCTTTAAAAGCATACTTTTCTTCTATGGCAGAATTGCACTGAGGGGAATTCATTTGGGAGAGGGAGAAAATAAACAAAGAGGGCAATTTGGAGCAGAGTGGGCAAAGGAAGATTAATGGCCTCCTCAAAACACAGAACAATTGATCATAATGGAACAAAAGGAAGCTGGGCGACAATATCAATGCCAGTAAGGGACTGAGCGATTATACATAATATGTGGGTAATGCCAAAAGAGAATGTGATTATGAAGCAATTGAGTGGAAGATGAAATACGCTGGACCAGCCAAACGGCTCGATGTGTCAGCGGAGATGAGTCTCAGAAATCAAGTTTTCCGATTCATCCTGTCCCGTCTCGGTGTTCTTTCCTGCCTCCTGCCCTGTCCTCCTCAATCGGGAAGAGCGGGAGTCCATTAGCAGCCTGGTCAGTGTAGCAGATGTGACAATGCTATACAGCCCTGCAATTCCCCAGGGTTTGGTATGGAGCAAGTGTAGGACAAAAAAACAGACGTTCCGAGCGACTATTTCCAGTGACAGCTTACTGCTGTGGAAGAATACAGCTAGGCTCCATTAGTGACGAGCTTCTACTGTGTATATATATATATATATATGAAGCAGAAATGCAAACCCTGAAACAAAATACCCTGTAAATCAGCCCCACAGGGGTATGGAGCTATGAAAAATCAATACATAAGCAAAATAAACTTGCGCATATTTTACCCTTACACACAAATATTAAGTGCCGTGTATATCAGGGGAAACTCTGCAAAATCTGGTTGGAAAAAAAAAAAAACTGGCGTGGCTCACTCTCTGCTTAACATTTAGTTGTCATCAAATAACCTTGAAAGGTAATTTTTAATGCACTTCTAATTGTTATTTGTGGAGTCGATAGAGTCTCATTGTTGTGCTCATTAAGAAGAAACAGGAGAGACGAGTTGTTTCCCCTGACTCTGCAGGCTTTTCATTATTACATACAGGGAGATTTCCCCAAGGGGAAAGATCTGGAGAGTTGCCTTAAGCCATGAAAATAGATGCCAGCAAACTGCAACATATCCGCCATAATGAAAAACTCAAACACCTTGAGCTTTACCGTTTCTGAACGCAACTTCAAATTAATGATTGAACCATTAAGTCGCAGTTGTTTAACGAAGACGTCTCGGAGAGAAGCAGCTGCATTTCAGATGCCCTGATTACAAGCATCTTTTAAAAAAAAAAGAGGAACACACTTCTGTGTTCTTGGCAGCTGTTGCTGCAGAAACCAAGCGAGAGTTCAATCTTCTTTATTACATAAAAACAGAAGTAATACATCATAAGGTGACAGAGCTCCAGCGCAAGTGGGTGATCGCACACCTTTAGGTCTTAGTATAATTGTTTCAGCTCATTAACCTCACTGTTTCCTTCAGTTGCTTTTTTTCCAGGCCCTTCTGGCTCACTTCAGAGCTGTAATGAGGTGGTGCAGATCTTGTCACACTGAAGAACAGGTGCAAAAAGAAAAAAAAAAAACATGTATTTTCTGTCCAACATCTAACCTTAGTTTGGAAAAGAAAATAAGAAGTGACGTTCCCATTTGCTACCAAGCAGGGATAAATGTTAGAGATCATCTTTCTCCTTTAGCTTAACTGTTCCTGGTCTCAGATTAAGATTTATTGCAAAGTTCTTGACTCGGAGAACACAGCGGTATAAAGTGAAATTGCAAAGTTAATAATGAAGGCTTCTCCAGACTGTAGCATGAATTACGCTCCGTTACATGGAAGGTGGATAAACTTTAATGGGTCCTGACAGCCACTGACATGGTTCTCACTTTGTCAGCCATGTCTAACAGCATTTATTAGTACCTTGTTGATTTTTGTCTCTCAGAGTTATCTTTAAGTCACTGGATGTGCAAGGTAAGTGAAACTGTCACTAGCGGACACTTAATTTGTGGCCATAAAATCCACCCCAAAGCCGCAAAACCTGCGCTCATATCCGTATGTCTGACTAGTTTGCTTGTGCCATGCTTTTCATTGCATTTGACGCTTTAAGGCAGGAGCTCTGCCATTAGTATAGAAAGAAAAGGGTTTCCTTGAAAAGCTTGCTGAATGCAAGGACGCCTATCCTGGTTGGAAATGTTTTGACTTCTTCGCTGTTGCTCTTCCTGCTCCTTCTTTTGTTGTTGAGAAACAGAAGGAAACCTGCTGTACAGTCGCCTCTGAAGTCTCTGCTTTCTTGACATTTTAATGAGCTTTTTGTAACTCTGTTTGCAGCGAGTAAAAGAGAAGCTCGTGTTTTAACAGACAACAGGGGGTACTGTGGAAAAAAAACATGACTGCTGTATGTTGTTTTGTATTGTACGTGTCAGCACTGCACCACAGTTTAATGCAGTTAGGCGAAGCAGTCAAGCTGGTGAAGATACTGGGTTCAATCCACTAGCACACACCAGTTGCACAAAACAAGCTTGGA
Source organism: Oreochromis mossambicus (assembly GCA_922035795.1). Classification (NCBI taxonomy): domain Eukaryota; kingdom Metazoa; phylum Chordata; class Actinopteri; order Cichliformes; family Cichlidae; genus Oreochromis; species Oreochromis mossambicus. The sequence goes on from CAKLIZ010002500.1 coordinate 10,573, forward strand.
CTCAGCGCTGCTGCAAGACACAAGCACATGGACCTGGATTAGGGTGTTTAATAGCAAAACTGCATGCAGAATATGCTTGTGTAATGTTGCATGAAGCGTGAAAGTGCAGATTTTAATTTATGGAGGGTCCTCTGTCTTCAAATGGAGGAGCATTTTAATATTATATTCAGAGTCAAAAGATCTTAAAATATACAAAAACTCTGCTGTTATCACACAAACTTAACCATAACTTAACAAGGTCATGGGCCAAAAAAAGGAGAAGCTGAGGAACCCTGATTTAGATTTCCTTTTTTCTTGTCACTTTGTTGTGTGGGCAACAAAACAACTAAGCCGTGCTATCAGATGAATGTTTATAGTTAGAGCGAAGTCTCAAAAATAGCACGGGGGATGTTCACTCCTAAATCGGTGCTGCATTGAGGTCTCCCGGCCCAACCAACCAAGTTTAGCCCGAGCGAGGCCATCAGTGCACGCTCCACCTGACCCAATTATATCCAGTCTGAGGGGAAAGATAGCCCACTTTGATCTACACAAGACCGGCAGCCAGGCTCGGGCTGACTGGTCTGGCGCTTAACGCTGCTTTCCTCTGGACATTTTTCCAGCACAGATGTGTTTGACTGCTCCTTAAAAAACTATCGACTGTGCTCGAAACATCAGGTTAGCGGCGAGTAACTTATGGGGGGCACAACTGTGGCCCCTTTCTACAAAGAAAAACAAGAAGGGCAGTCCTTGGTGAGGTTTTTGGCCTGCAGATGAAAGAAGAAGGATGTTATATGTGAAATGGAGAGCTGGGGGTAATTATTTTAATCATCCATTTAATCACCCGATAGCAGTGTTAGCGTTTTTTTTGTTTGATCAGCATGAGATAAGCAGCTGATTTAAACGCATCTGTTTGTGTTTGATAGGATCACCCCCTACCCCCACCCCACCATCCCCCACCTCCATCCTCGCTGCGGGAATTGCCAGTGTCTGGGTGCACAGAGGATGTATCTACTGCTGGCATTGTTATCCGTCTTTAAAATGAATCCAGTATGCTAGGATTGTCAATTAAACACTCGCATTTCGCCGGATTTTATGAGGCACGGATTTAATTACAGCCTGAAAATGCCAAGCCTCGTCACTGCAAGGGCAAATGAAGCGAATAAATTCCTCTGTGGATCTTTTTAAACTTTTGTTTTGGAGAATGTAAACACTAAAACTCACAGGATCTTTTAATTATGCTGTCCAACCTTAATGAGTGCTGATGATGATGATGCAGGGTAGATCTCAGCTTAGCCCTTCCCCCGTAAACTCCTACGTCAGACCATTCATATAAACCTAACTGCCCTCTCCTCTCCATGTTAGTGGCTCATTCTGTCCATTTTGCACTGGAGGAGGCCCGGCGTGTTCTTGACGGTTCTTCGTCATTGGTCGTATGAAAAAGGCTGTAGGGTGGGGACCCAGTCAAAGAGAGGGATATAGAGGACAGAACTTGGCCGCTCCACTTTTTCAGGACGTAAAAGTGGGACAATCTGTTCCTTGGATGATCTCCAATTCTACTTTCCGGGGACCGATACACTGAAAATATATCTATACACATGCACTGTCCTACATAGGGAAAGACTGAGAGAAAAAGAGAGAGAGAAAGAGAGAGAGAGATTGACAAAAAGAAATATGAATATGAGCTGAACTGACTGGCAATAAGGTCTTTCGAGTGTAGTATGCTGGGGATGTACTTTCTGTGGCCAAAACAAGAGAAAAACAGCAACATGCAAGGATAAGACATTTACAGGAAGATCTTTTAAAAGGTGATGTAGTATAATCTAATAAACTACAGTGGGGATGACAAATTTTGAGCACAACAAACACGATTCCTGCAGCCTTTATAACTGGTGTTGCCAAAAACGTGGCTCTGACTTATTCACCCAAACATGTATGGTGTTTTGGTATTAATAGGTTATTACTACAACTTTGCCAAACAGCAAAATGTACAAGAATATCATAGAAGAGACAGATATAAATAGGGACGACTGTTAGCCATTAACTTTCTCTGTAAACCTCTCCATCCATCCATTTTTGTCCTCTAGGGGGCTAAGGAGGACATCCATCTCTGTCATCATTATCATGATTAATCAGTTCCTGATTCTTCATTACTACCTTTCATTACTGTCTTTGGACCCACATCCGACCAGAATTATGGAAATACTCTTCTCATAGGGTCTAATCATCAAGCTGATGTCCCAAGGGCAGAGAGACTCACCAACTTCTGAAATCTTAAGATGTGTTTTGTTTCTGCTCTTACCTTGCATGCATGTTAAAAGTCTGGAGATCATGATTTAGAGCAATTGTAGGATTGCATGACACTGATAAAATATTTCTAGGAAGAGCTAGCTTAGCATTACATAATATACAGTATGTTTAGATGCTAATGGATAGGTTCACAGTTTTCACGCAGCTGTTTGCTCATCATAAGCATGTCTCAGCAAAGTTTACTCTCACTGTCAGACTGAGACAACAGTTCTGGGCTGGTTAATGTGACTCTCTTTGGATCATGCTAACTTAGCACTGCAGCAGGGCAACTAGCACTCTCCCTTTAGCTTCCTGAAGGAATAATCATTTAAAATGTTGTTTTCAAATGAGATCGAAGGTAAATACACCATGTAGGTGGGAATACTTACTGCCTGCTTTGCCATACATGTTCATCTTTGCAGTTAGATCCAGACTTTGCCCCTTTAAAGTGGTCTCGAGCAATAGCTCTTCAGGTCATTCAAAGTTTGTCTTTGGGCATTGGCTGCTTTTTCACTCACTTTCTGTCCTCTTCTTGTACCTAAACCATTTTCCAAGTAATGTTTCTTTGTTTCTTAACACGTTCTCAAAACTGACTTGTGAATCATTCAAGCATAAAAAAGGCACCTTACTCAAGGCAATAACCAGTGTTGTATCCACACATAACCGAGAACTTACCAAGGAAACTATTTTAAATTGTATCTTTAGACGCTTTGTTACCAGCAGCTTGTTGCAAAACACATCATTTGTTCCCATTTCTTTTGTTGAATCTAAGAAAAATGCCAAAGATAATACAGTTTGGCAGGAATGAAATAGTATTTTTGTGCCAGCGAGGTGATTTCCAGAGAGCTATTAGTTGAAAATGTGGCATATGCAGGCACTTAAAAAAAGAGGAAACTTGACAAGAGAAGGACAAAAGAAGAAGTGACAGGCCTAAAATAAAAAGTGTAAAAAATAAACTATCGTTAGCTGATAAACAACATATGAAAGTCATGTCCTTAAGAAAGAGGAAAAATCCAGCAAAGCAGCAAGGCAGAGGACACAGGACCTGAGAGATGCATCTGACGCTTCACTTGTTCCATCTACTGTTCACTGAAGCCTCATCAGAAATGGTCTCAGTGGAAGGATGGCTGTCAAGAAGCCGCTGTTAAGGAAGAGAAACAGGAGAAGAGACGGAGGTGTGCCAAATTACACAAGAAGTGACCAGTGGAAACGGGTCTGATGGAGTGATGAATCCAAATTGGAAATTTATAGTTCAAATTATTGTCAGGATGTACACAGGGCATCAGGAAAAGCTACAACAGTGAGTGCTTACGGTCATCTCTAAAACACAGTGGAGGCTCTGTCATGGTTTGGGACTGTATTTCAGCCAGTGGTGTTGGATCTTCTCTAAATTGATGAGATTATGAACATCTGGAACAAGTTTGATTGACCAGAGCTTCATTTTTTAACTTGACAATAATCCCAAACTTACTGCCAAAGCAGCATATATGAGTCATGGATTGGCCTCCCCAGAGATCAGATCTCAACATTATTGAAGCAGTGTGGGAACAGAACAAAAGGCAGCCAACCTCCAAAAAAGTGCTTTGAATGTCTTCCCGGAGCTATTCCTGAAGACTTTAAGAAATTTTAAGGAAACTGCCTAAGAGAGTTCAGGCTATGTTGAAGAATAAAGATGATCATACCAAATATTGACTTTCATGCTCATTAGAATTGTAGATACCTTTTTTTTTTTTTGCTCTGTCAATAAATCATTGCACCTATTTTCCATTTTCATGGCAAAATGATGAGGAGTGGCTCAAAGGCATTTGCACAGTTCTGCGGCTGTAATGCCAAGAAAAGCTTTGAGAAGTTTCCTATAAAAAATGACTTCTGTCTAGTTCATTGTTAAGGTTTCTCCTTTTATGAAAATGCATCAAGATGAAAAAGAAAAATCTCAACTAAATTAAGTGTCAAATGGAGAAAGAAAGTACGTATGGCTGCTCGGATACGGATGATGGATCGGCCTCCTCACTGGCTCATCTTACTCCACAGTCCCCCCAAATTAAATCTAAATTCCTTCCTGAAATTACAAGCAAAATAGGTAACAGTACAAATTATGGACGAAGAGGAAAAAAAAAGTCATATTGAAGAACAATTCAAGTAAGTGGCTGAAATGAGAACTGTGAGTTTTGCACAAAAAGACTGTTCTGTCAGAGGGGTGAAATTCATTTCCTTATTACACCACTTTTCTCCCAAGAGGAAGAAAAGTCAAGACGAGATGTGAGATGATGGCCAGCAACATAGACAGGAGAGTGAAACAGCCGGCAGAAGGAGACTGACTGAGCTATTGTTGTTGCAGGAGTGTAGGAGTTGAGTGACACGATGGAGAAGGCAAAGACGCAAAGATGAGACAAGTTTGACATCCATGACGGCTAAGAGGAGAGTTTTCGGACTTGTGATTAGACTTTTCACAGTTATATTATTAATCCATTTTACATAATGCTCATCGTTTCCTGTTTTTAGCCTATCGGTACTGTGTGTGTGTTTGGCTTTCGCACTCACGCCTCTTCCAGCCTCTTTTATTCCCTCCCTCCCCATCCCGCCTCCCTGTTCTCTCCCAATCTGATTACTCTGCTTTATGCAAACTGCAGCTCTCTCCGTCTCTCCCCCTTGTGTATTCCCCTTTCGCTTTTACATCCCAATTACAAACATGTAGTTGACTCCTGCCTACTCTCAGCCTGTCCTCCTTCTTCCTTTATCTTGCATTGTGTTGTTCAATATTTGATGAGACTTTGTTCATAAATCAGCCTCCTCTATTCCCTCACGGTGTATTTGAATGATAGTGTTAATCTTTAAAACCTTGCAAGTGTTAACACGCTGTTCTTTGTCAGCTTTTGATCAGAGACGCTTTCAGCCTAAAATGTGATGCCACATGTAAATCACACATATGACAATGACCAGAGGTGGTTAAATATGCCCTGAATGATTCAGGTAACTGATAATTCAGTAGCAGAGCTCTTTTGGTTCTTGATAGGCACCGAGCCACTTTCTCCAGAGCCCTTGTTGTTATTGCTTTTGGTGCTTATTTGTTTTCCCAGATTCATCAAAGTTGTTACATTTTTTTTTCTAAACCCATCCTTCAGTTTTGTCCTCCGATCTTCCTTCGTTTACTTGCTTTGACAGACATTGGATTTGCACTGAAAGGCCCCACCCTGTCACTCTCTGAGAGTCTGTGGGAATTGACCATGGTCACTCCGCTTCCCTCTGCGCTATGCTTTCGCTCAGAAATGCTCAACCAGCAGACTTTCCTTTGGCCAGTGAGATGATCATTTCTCATATATCCACTCAGTCTTTCAAACACAATAGACACATAAAAACTGATTGTTTGGAAGCATCCATCAAATAATATCTGTATTGTTCCACAGAATAAAACAATCATACACACATAGTGCAGCGGTGTAAAGTGTGGTCACTTTTCATTGTTATATGGAAAGAAACTATTTGTGAAAATCATATTTCTGAGCCAATCTCTCTCTATAACTCTCACTTTTATAAGAATTAGACAGCGATTTCTGTAATCCCAAACCAAACTTAATCTGTATTCAGTCATCATCAACCCGGGGATTAGGACCCTCATAGGGAGGTGCTTCAACTAAAGGAGGTATAAAAATGTATTTTTATGACTTCTTTTTTTCTGAACTCTGAAACGCCAATGTGTAAAGATAAACATATCAAAATTGGGAATTTTTTTTCTTCAAGACAAAACGGTTGTCTCAAACTTATAGACTGTATATAAGAGATGGCCATGCATTCCAGTATATATATTGAACAGTCAAACCATTTACCATAAGGCTATTTTAGAAGCCTGAATAAGACACAAAACTCTTTGCTGTATGTTTTACTCTCAGCCTTTCTATCTGCTCTCCGCCGTCCTGTGTAAATGAAGGCTAAAAAGCCCAAAAATTATATTAAAAATTCAAACTAGCAACCCAGTAGTCTGCATGCCTCTCACTAACCTTTAGCTTTGACACCATCTCAGTTTTTTTTTTTTTTTAAACTAGACTTCATGATGTGCCAAACTGCGACATAGAGAGACGCTGCATGCTCATTTGCAATTTGTCAGTCAAAAATATATTTTGTTTTTCTGAACACTAATGGGAGCAAACATTTTCGGAATTAGCTTTATGTACTTTAACTAGAGACTGAGAACATAAATTCATCAGGGAAGTGATTACTGTGGTCACAGTAAAGGGAGCCCAGGGTCATCTTCTCTATAGAATTCCAACCAGGAGTCATTCCCTGCCAACTGTTAGAAAGAAAGCAGACATCCCCACTGACTTTACTTTTTAAATTTGAAAGCTACATCTACCTTTTATATATATATATTTTGCCTTTTCTTAAACAGAGAATAAAACCCGAATTCTTATCCAAAATGGTACATAACACCTGACTCTAACCTTGACCAGCCATCAACATGTAACTTCTGTCACCTGCCTGTTACTGGAGACATATGTGGTTTTTTCAAAAATGTTCAAAACAATGCAAAAACATAAACACTTCAAACATCCATGTTAGAGTGTTTTAAAAGTGAGTATGCTCTTCATCAATATTCCTGTTGGGTGTCCGGCTCTTGGCTGGCTTCTTCATCTCTGCATTATTGTTTATGTCCATTGCAGGCTACTGTAAGCTGTGCCAGACACCTGTCGATGTCCTTGGTCCCCAATAGAGGTTGATAAGTCAAAAGTCCTAGATCACTTAATGCCCCGTTAACCCTCATCAGCACGTTTTCTACATAATCTAATAATAACCGACTGACTTATCTGCATGTTGGTAATCTGTGATTGATTGATGTTAGATCTGTGTCCTGATTCGAGTTGTGCTCCATCTGTCCATCTGTGCATTCTGATTCCCATCCATGTCAGACTCAGCTCATAAGATATTCAGAGCATCACTCTGCAAATGAAACAGTGGGAGATTCCCCGCATCACTCCCCATCATTAAGGCGGCTGTTGGCAATGGTCCAGATCTGCATGATGGCAAAGCCCTGTAGCCAGACTTCACCACAGAAAAACCAGGACAAAACATACGGAGGCACCAGTATGCCAAATCTGAAGCATGAAGATGCAATGGAACAAGCTTAAAGCAAAAATCCACCCTAAGACACTTTTTTTTTAAAACAGCTGTTAGTGATCAGAGAGAAAGGTACTCTTCATAGACTTTACGTCTGCATTCATGAAGGAAGAAGGTGGGTTCTCCCTCCTTTGTTCCTGTTGAAATTCTGCTTCTCCTCCCAAGTGCCAAGAAGTGCTTTCTTAAGAAAGAATACAATTCTCCAAGTATTCTTTATCATGCTATGTAAAGTTGTGAGGTGCAATGCCATATTGCAGTTTTTCCTTCCCACTGTCGCCAAAGTGCTTGCTCACAGGGGGTCATATGATTGTTGGGTTTTTCTCTGTATGTATTATTGTAGGGTCTACCTTACAATATAAAGTGCCTTGAGGTGACTGTGGTTGTAATTTGGCGCTGTATAAATAAAATTGAATTGAATATGTACACAAATAACTAAACTGAAAGTTCACTAGACCAGAAAACCCTTCTTCCACAATGCTTCCTTTATTTTAATGAAGGAGCATGACTATTTCTTTCAGCTGGAAAAGTAAATATAATTTGGGCATTTTCTTAAAACTATGTCAACAACTGCAAATCCAGTCAGTACACTCAGATGTGGCTTTCCAGAAGCTGCTGATTCACTGAGTTATTTACAAACCTTTGCTGTGTAAAAACCCAAGCCCCCTTCAATCTGGCGTAGACAGCTATTAAGAGAAAACAACCCAATTCCTGTAACAAGCCCTTACGGTCTGATAATGGTCTGATGTGCAAAGCTTAAAAGCTGTCCAATGAGAATATGTTGGATGTTGTGCAGATTCATGCTTATTAAAAAACACCATTTTTAATCTTTAGTATACTGCCAGCCATCCTATCCTTCATATCCTGTTGGTGAACCATGCAGACATGCTGGAGGTCAACACGTTTGCATCCAAGGGTGTGAAATCCTGCACTAAGGGTTACGATTAGGTAAAGTTTAGAAAATGATGTTTACCCTGTGATTTCAAACAGACACCAAGGGGCTCTTTATAAGCATCCAGATAAGACACCTGCCACCCTGTTGCCTAAACCTGTTACTTCGTGGCACAGGAGACCTTGTGTGAAATTTGGAAATGCCACCAGGTTTGTCAAAACAGCTCCATTTGACACCTTGGGAATGAAAACAGGCTGTCAAGGATGAGAGATAGCGCAAGGTCAACAAGTTAAATTGTATTTAACAGTAACAGAGTGCAAGGGTGGAATTTTCCTTTAAGAAGCGCACATTTAGCTGTTAGCCCTGGGCTGTGCCTCAAACATAGGTCTCCTCCACTGTCACAAAATACCAATGATCTTGACCTCGTGTGATGCTAGATCGCATCTCCAACTCACTCCCTCCTGTAGAAAACCTGTGATGCAAATTCACAGAGTTTATATTTAGCCTGTCTTTCATAAGTCTGCTATTCCCAGACGCATTCCCAGTGGCTAAATGGAAAATGTGGACCAGCTCTGTGCTATTTCACACATGTGGACTTATTAGCATTGCCAGTGGCTAGATTTTCTATTACTGCACGTGTCTTTTATGTACTTGAATTACTCATATTCCAGCATTACTAAGTTCACTCTCTCAATCAAAGCAAAAAGAGTCAAATGACCAACATTTACTCCCTTTTCTGCCTTTTTTTCCTACAGCATGTTTCTAAGGATGAAGCCAGTCTCATGGGATAGCCATGTTTTGTCTCCATGACAGCTAGATCACTCAGCCGTCTCTGCAGTGACCTCTGCACAGCAAAGGATGCTGGGAAATAATGAGCACTTTTATCCCAGTCAGGATGACAAAGATGGGGAGGATGAGGAGGAGGAAGAGGAGCAGGGAAGAGAAAACAGAAAAGAAGAAGGTGAACGTGACATGGAGAATGGACGACTAGAGTATCTGGAGGAAAAGGAGATGACAGGAGGACGACAATCCTGGGAAGGGAAAGGCGGTGAGGTGGTGAAACCAGCAGCCATTGTGGTCGGACGACAGAGAGTAGATCGGCCGCTGAGGCCGGGCAATCAGGGCAACCGGGGGGTCCCTTACATGCCCAATATAGCCCCGCTACATCATCAAGCTGCCAATAAGCAGCAGTATTTCATGGCAGCAAAGAAACGAGCCCTCATGGAGCGCAGCATGACCACAGTGGCTCCACTGGAGGACACTTACTTGACCATGATGGTGTTCCGCATTGGAATCCCCGACATCAAACAAACAGTAGGTGCATCAAAGACACTGCTCATAACGTGTGTGTGAAATTCATGAAAGGCGGAGGCCCGCACAGCCGTCCCTGGAGCTTCTTGACTGATCATTTAAAAGTGAATAAAATAGCTGAAGCAGAATTTTTTGAAGAAAAAAACTTGTCAAACCCAGTCCAAATCAAACAGTTTAAAAGTTTAGTTCTCCCTGTCAAAAAAAAAAAGAAAAAGAAAGAAATCTCCCTCACACTGCACTGGAGGTCTTTCCAAATGAGGAAGTAGTTCAAGCCAAGTCTCCCTGGTATTACTGCCTCAGAGACAGAGAGCTTTAATGTGACAAACAGAAATTCCAAAATAATATCTCAGGCTATTTAAACCATTAAGGCAGGTATACATTTAGTTAATGTTGCTGTTTCTGATTCTGATGCTATGATCAACTGCAGACATAAAGCTCCAAAAATGTCTTTTTTATATTTGTGACTATTAAAAAGAAAAGAAAAGGACAACAGCCATTTAATGAGAGCTGAACATTGGGCTTTGGTCACCACCTTCCCTATTATCTCCCCTAAAACTCAGAAGCTTTTCAGTTTTCTCCCTGTCTTTTGATTTGCTTACCTCCCTTCCCGCTTCTCTTCTAAAACCCAGCCATTTTCCATCCTTTGAGTTAAAACACGTCAAATAATACTGGTGCGTCGCTGACTCTATGTCTGTTTCAAATTATTCACAGAAAACACCACATGGGTGACTTGATGCATACATTTTTTTTTATATAAGTCAAACAGTGTGCACAACTGTACAAGCACATCTCTAATTTCAAGGCTTTTCCATTCCAGTTATCCCAGGGGCTCAGAGATGAGTCCCAAAGGGAAATAGGAACTCACACAGAGCTCAGCTTGTGCTGAGCACCCTGCAAGGGAAAACATATTCAGTCAACAACACCATGCAAGCATCTGCCTTGGGTCAGGTGGTCATAATTAGTTTCCAAAACTGAAGTTAGTCTCATTTCACACTTTGAAGCAGCTCTCAGCCTTACGGTGGCAGCAGGCGAGAATTGGCCGGCCCACACGCACCATATCCAGGTGAGAATGGGTGCCCCACTGTAACCCCTCCCCCATCCTCCTTTCTCCATTTTCAACTCCCTGAACATGCCGACTGTTCTACATGTCAGCTAATCTGCCCTCAATACAACAGTAATTGCTAATTATTTAATAGGTTTTTAATGAGTTTTGGGAGAGCTGAGGAAGTGAGTGACTGTGGAAGGGAAGAAATATGTGGAAGGCGTCTCTGTTCTCTTTTTTTTTTTAATGATACGGCGACCACCGAGATCTACACATCACTGACAAACACTCGGCACTGCAAACCTGGAAGCTGAAGTATTATTGAACAGAATTAAAAAGGGATAAAGAGAGGGGCTGAATATTAGGAGCTACTTAGACAGACTGAAGGAAGGGGGGAAAAATGATGAAAAGAGAGGAAAATATGTGCTGTAATAGCGCACACTGAAGATCTAAATAATAAAAACTGCCAGAAACATCTCAGGAAAACTGCATTAAAGAAGAAACGATGAGGAGAGAAGCAGCACCGTTATATACAGTATACATTACATTAGACCTCACTCAGAGGGATTAGCCACTCTATCTCTGTTTTACACACACACACACACACACACACACACACACACACACACACACA
>CAKLIZ010002501.1:0-21801 GCA_922035795.1 Oreochromis mossambicus
GTTCATGTGATGTGATCATGTCTGTATGTGACATGCAGCACACAGAATGGGTATTTTAGTGTGTGCAGATTGTTTTAACCAGAACTCTGTGAACAAGTTTGCACAAGAAAACACATCTCACAGCAGCTGTTTTTAAAGATAAGCTCTGCAGGCACTGACAAGAAAAATAGAATGCAGGACTATGACTGGCTACATGTACTTACATGAGCAAGTGACGGAGTTGTTTCATTATTCATTTTTTTTAAAAGAGTCTGAAGTCTAAATTTAAGCTGTGTATTTCAGTCCAACTGTAACACTGCAAATACACACAGCATATAATAAATACATAACATATGATCCACAGTGTGCAGGACTGTATTTAGCAGCCAGCCTGTCATCACTGGTCAGACTGGTTTAGCTGTTTTGAAGGTGTCATGTTTGACTTTAGTGAGGAGTAGATGACCCGTGGCTCTGATGAAGGATCTGAACACAAACACACAGATTAAAGAAATGTTTAGATTTCAGGTGATTAAAAACTTCTGGGACACATCAGAAAACTGGCTCTGTTTTATTTCCTCATTGCTTCATGAGTCTCAGTGTGTGCCAAGTTAAACTGAAAACAAATGACTTTTAACTGAAAGTGGGTGGGGATTTCATTTGTTATTCAAGAATGTATTATGAATTGAAAGAAGAAGAAAAAAAACCTCCCGCTTCAGAGAAAATGAAAGTAGAGAAGTACATTTTGTTTTAAAAGACAGAGCACCTGCAGGCTGCAGCAGGTGGAAAACTGTCATTTTTCTTCTGATTTAAGTCATTTGAAACCTTTTTAATGTCATAAAGATCACTGTGTGTGTGAAATGAACAGAAACTTCACTGCAGGTTTTTCTGTTTAATATGCAGATAGAAGGGAATCAGTTTTAACTTATAGGTTAATACAAAAGAAGCTTTGGGATCCTCTGTAGGTCAGAGGTCAGATTTAGTAACCATGAGGCTCCTCGTGAGAACAGGAATGCCATTTATTTATGGATTTCTGACATTTGCACTGCTCTTAACTTGTGTTTAATAAGCCAAGAATGTTGATTAACAGGATGAGTTCAAAAAAGGACAGGTATGTGTGAAAATGTAAAGAAAAACTGTTAATGAGTGCAGCATTCATTAGCTGTGACACATACACACGCACACAAACACAGATGGCTTTGTTAGAAAGGCTTTCTTAATGCTTTCTTAAAAAGCATTTTGAAAATCCCTTAAATAAAGTGCAATTTGAAAAAGATTTTTGAAATGAAGTTTATTAAATTGGAATTCAAAAATGAATTTACAACAGCAGATTTTATTCTACAATTCATTATTGTCTTTATTTTGATGCACGTGGCTCTTGTGGTCCTCCATAGGTTTTAGAGTCATTAAAATCATATTGGGCTGGTTGTGGGTTCACACGAATTTCGCCCTTTCCCCCCATTTTTGGACACCGGTTTTCTAGTTGCATTGCCGTTGTGTGTGTGTGTGTGTGTGTTTGTGTGTGTGTATGTGATCGGTGTGTGTGTGTGTTTAACACATTGTAAAGTTTAAGTTTGTTTATTTTTTTTCAAGTGTGCAGATTACCGTTGTTGTTTTAAGACAAACTGCCACATTTCCTGTACCCTCTACAAATTCCATGTTTAGATGAGTTAGTGAAACAAACTGACCAGCCGTTTTGTGGTACAACATACATATATTTATTGCACGAGAGTGTAATCATCATTAACCTTGCATCTGTCCATTTTTGTACAAATCCAGTCTTCCGAGTTTGTGTGTGTCATGTCTGACCAGAGGGTGCAGAAAGCACCAAACTGTGTTTGTGTGTTGAAAGAGAAATAATTTCCTTTCGACGAACCTAAGAGGATATATCAACCGTGGCAGTTTATCTGAAACAACTATAATCCAAATGTTTCAACTTTTTTCTCTCAAAATTGCGACTTTATTCTCAAAATGGTTGTTAATATTATTTTTTCTTAATGTGGCCCTAATACTCCTTCCTACCGACTCCTATCCTTGTACAGGAATAACTATTGGTTTTATTATAAATGAAATTAGTATCTGCAGATAATATTATTTTTATAATTTTTAAATTTGTTTAAAACAAAGTCTGGCCTTTGTGATCAGCTTAATGCAGTCTGAATGTTTGATGTGAAACGTTATGTGTTTAAAGTATGCGAATGTTCGGCAAATAATATTTTTTCTGTCAACCTCAAGATAAAAACAATAAAAACTTCATTCAAAAATTATCACATAATGTCTTTATTTGCTTTTAACTTTCACTGATAAAAGGATTCAAGTTTGATTTGTTGCTTGCAGCGCAAAGAAAAACATCATTTTCTCTCAACTCTTTGAAATTTAAAACAACATTGGTAGTGCGAGGTAACGCGTCACACTGTGTGATGGAGCGTCTGTGTCACATGGGCGCACACTACCCACTTCCCTGTTCACTTCTGTTTGCACTAAGAAAGTTAAAACCACCATTACTGTTCTCCATGACCAAGGGTTTACAGTTACAGAAACAGTCATACTACACTTTGACTTACTCTTCATTTCTGAGGTGAGCACATTCTTACCTGATATTTCCTAACATCGGATTCACAAAATAAGTTGTTGGAATAATGACCAAAAGATTTAAGAAAAGCTAACTTATACAACTGAGTTTTCAGTAGTAATTTAAAAAGAATCACAGGTTCAGTCAATCTGATAGGCCGATGAAGGCTCTTCCAAAGTTTAGGAGCTACAATCTGAAAAGTGTGATCACCTCCGGATTTAAAGTCAGGAGACCCTGATCGGCATTTCAAGAGGCTGGTTATGAAGTTTTAGCTCTGCTATATATGTGGATGTACTGTATGCTAGTGGTATGTAGAGCAGGGTTTTATTTAAGCAAAAGGAAGACACTGGTATGCATTCAGATGATCTTTTAGAGGAGCCAGGAGGTGATGAGTATAATCTCGTTAATAGATAGGCTCTTGTTAAGGAGGAGTAATGGCAAGTTGTGGAGATCAGGATGAAAGTTAAGTAACATGGTAGGCTGAGAAACTTGGAGAAACTGACAGGTTCCACTTCCAGGCTTGTTCTGTGATCTGCTGCCCAAAAAATTAAAGACAATCTTCACAATTATCAAACAATGTGGCAGGAAAACCAGACTGAGTGGGATCCAAGGCATTTCATTGGTTATTGCTAACAAGTTATGAAAGTAGAGAAGTACATTTTGTTTTACAAGGAAAGGACCTTCAGAGCAGTAGTATGCAGCAGGTGAAAAACAAAAACATTACTTTCCTTGTGATTTTAGTCATTTGAAAGCTTTTTAGTACCATGAAGATCATAGCTGGACTGGCCATATGGTGATTTTTCGTTTTTATGGGCCGATGTTTTGTTTTGGTTTTTTTCGCTTTTTCCGGTAACGGTATGAACACTGAAAGGTGGTGGATTGGCCAGATGCTGGGAAATGTGTAAAAATAACTCAGTTGTTTGGTAGTGGGTATTGCGGAGCTTCTACAGATTCAGTAACATTAGCAAGTGGTGGAGGCCAGCAGATGCAACACGCTGGCAGGTAGATGACGGAAAAGCAGGAGGAGCAGAGACCCGAGGCGGTGAACTGAACTTCAGGTAAGAAGTTATGACCTGCAGTCTATCTGGGTCAGATATAAACCAAGTTTAGGTGGAGTTTATTTTCGTTATGCTGACTTTTTACAGTCAGTTACAAAAACTCGTACTGTGTACTAGCTAGCATGATGGAGTTTATATACTGCTGGGCGGGTGCTATGTTACTGATGGTGAACTTGTTTTATCTTATTTTATTTATAAGGTTAGTTATTAGAGTTTCCAACTCTCCTGTAAAAAACGGAATCATCTCGTATTCAGAGAAAATATTCGTGTTGAGCTGAAAAGGAACACAGTTTGTCCCGGACTTCAGCTACAACAAAAAAGACACAAAGCTGGAGTTATTCTGTGTCTTTGCTGCACAGCTGCCTCTTCTTCTCTCATTCTCTCCCCTCTCTCTCCTGTTGCTACTTCTATCATGAAACTGATCAATGATCAGCTGATCAGCTTTTCTCTCTTGTTTGTTTATCGCTCACTTTGTGCCAGAAAAAGGAAACCAGCTGATGTTGCGCTAAACAACAGCAGCACCTTTAACCTTGATCAGCTGTTGTTAGAATTTATTTAATATTAATTTCTACTATCAGCTGATGTTTGCTGGAGCCACAGCTGTAAAGCTGCTGGCCATGATATCGGTTTGGTTATCTGGTGAGAGTGAAACATAAAGATGAAACCAGGAGATGTCCTTACTGAATCATCAGAGCTGAACAGGTGATGGAGAAACAGGTTTACCTTTTAGGTGACATGAATGAGTTGAAGGGAAGTTATGAACTGTTTCTGAGAGACAAATAACACCAGCATCCTTTTCTACGTAGCTGACAGCTGGTAACTGTGCAGGGGCGGGTCTAGCAAAGTGTTGCCAGGGGGGCAGGTAGGGCATTAACAGGGAAAGGGGGGCACAAAGAAATACTTTCTTATTCTCATTTAAAATGTCTCGCTTTTATTAAACAATTATCTGAAGCTTACAACAAATGTTTTCATCTGATGTAAAATGTATAGAAATCCATTATTGTACATAGTATTTTTTAGGGTCCCATCATATTTTCTTCAGAAGTAGCTAAGTACTGTATATGATGCCAGTATTTTCCCACATTTTCTAGATTCTGTACCAGTACTGTGTGTAAAATGCCATCAAAAAGTCAATTAAGTTTTATTCTTTCTCACCTGTCTTTCTGTCTCCTTTCACTTTTTAAAGGTTGCCTTGTTAGAAAAAATATTTTGCCCTGCCATGCTGTTTATTGAAGTGGTAAATGAATGGTTTATGAAAATATATCTAAATCTGTCATCAGTAATCAGCAGTGTTGGGAAGGTTACTTTTAAAATGTATTCCACTACAGAATACTGAATACATGCCCCAAAATGTATTCTGTAACGTATTCCGTTACGTTACTCAATGAGAGTAACGTATTCTGAATACTTTGGAATACTTAATATATTATCATGCTGTTTACAACTACATGAATGTCCTATTGCTGTGATTTATTACTGTTACTGAAGGTCCGCGGCTCCGAAACGTAGTAAAGGGACCTCTGGCTAATACGTCGGGTTCGTGTCGGGCTGGTAGCCGAAAACTAGCTTTACTTTGTTGTCTGGGTCAACTTTGCTTGCCAGAGACAGAGAGAGGCGTTGAAAGGCTGCTCCAACGGAACTTATTTTTTCCGGAGGAAAACACGAACACAGTGTACAGTTGAGTCTTAATAGCTTACTTACAAATGGGCTCGTCAGGCACTCTTCTTGGCTGCAGTGGTTATTATTATATTTACATGCTTCCAGCTCCCGTTTTTGCTCCGTGACAGCTCGGACTTTTCCTTTCTCTCCCTCCCTCGCTCACAGACACATAACGTGTATGGTAGTCCATTCTCCCTGCAGCACGGACTACACTGCCCATCAGGCTACATGCTTTAGAGCTATGCCTGTAGCATTCTGCCTTTTAGCTTAGCACAACAACAACAACAAAAAAGCGCTCTCTCACCCAGGAAACACGCAGAGAGAGAGCGTCACCCTGTAACCATGGCAACCGTAACGCTGCCGCCTGGAACAACAGAACGTAGCTGTCAAACAAACCCAAACAGTCCTGACCCGCGACAATATGAAACAGGAAAGTACCGCCGTGTATTCCATTTATTTCAACAAAGTAACTGTATTCTGAATACCACCTTTTTAAACGGTAACTGTAATGGAATACAGTTACTCATATTTTGTATTCTGAATACGTAACGGCGGTACATGTATTCCGTTACTCCCCAACACTGGTAATCAGTAATGATCATGTCTCACCTCTAGTGTTCTCTGTCTTAATTTCAGGTTTTCACCATGTGTTGTAGATAGTTCAGGAGGTTAACTCGACCAAGCAGTCTACTTTCGGGTACTGTTTAGAATACCAGAATAGGGAGGATGGTGTAGGTTTAAGTTTATTAGACTGATACATATGTACCAACAAGACAGTGTACATCACTGTGACAACAGCGTTTGTTTTCTTTTTTTTTTTTTTATTACTTAGTTTTTAATAAAGGTTTTACATATTTTTACAACAGAAAAGGAAAACCACAAACAACCAAAAACAACAGTAACAAAACAAGCAGTCGACTGAAAAGCACAGCTTTTTCCCACAAAGCAATTCTAGCAGTGAGAACATGACTTTATATTCATGAATTGACAGCACATCTACAGATATAAGAGCAGCCTAAGTTTATATTGATGTGAGTAGGCACAAACAGGAGAAAAACAAAACAAAACAAAAAAACATTCTAATTTTGGATATATTTCAACCACTTGTCCCATCTTGTGGTATAAATATTAGCTTGCAGCCTTAACAAAAAGGTAAGTTTTTCCATTGTATGAATCTCCTCAACAACGCACAACCAGTCGTCCAGAACAGGGGAGTCAGTACAGAGCCACTTACGAGTAATTGCTTTTTTTGCTGCAGCAGTAAGAATCTTCAGGAGATATTTGTCATTACTTGTTAATTCTTCAGGTAGGTCTCCTAAATAAAATGTTATGACAGGCCGTTGTTTTGATTTAAAGCCTATAGTCTGTTCTATCTTTGATATAACATCTTCCCAAAATTTAGAAAGTTTTCGACATGACCAGAATATGTGGGTATGGTTTGCAACAGTTTCCCCACAGCTCCTCTAGCATGAAGAATTTCCCCGTGTTTGTTGTTTTGGTGTTATGAAAAATCGTACCAAGTTTTTCCAACTAAATTCTCGCCAGTATGCAGAGGATGAGGTTGAAATAGCAGTCTCACACATATTGTCCCATTGCTCAGAAGTTATAACTCAGGACAATTCTCTCTCCCATCTCTCCTTTATATAATCTGTTGAAGTTCCCCTACTTTTCAATATGCCCTGGTAGAGTTTAGAGATAACTGACTTACATCCCTTATAGTATGTTTGTGAAATCAGATTAATTATTTCATTGGGTCGTGTATTAATTTCTTTAGTCACTTTTGAGGACAAATATTGCCGTAATTGTAGGTATCTGAAAAAATCACTCTTTCCTAGCTCATATTTTTCTTGTAATGTTTGAAAACTGTGCAGGCCATTCTTATCCAGTATTTTACAGTATACATTAATGCCTTTACGTGACCAGTTCTTAAATTGTAAATCCAATTGGTTTGGTTTAAACTCAGTCATAAGCCACCCACTTAAGTACATGAATGTGGTTCCTTAGATTTAGTTCTTTCACTAACTCAAACCAGATAAGCAATGTAAAAGATGCGAAAGGGTTCAGTTCTTTCTGGTAGGCTGTTGCCAGCTTCTGATCTCCTATTAAGGCTTGTATTGGGATGACCCCACACATACTCTCAATATCTTTCCATCGGGCCCCATAAGTGTCATCACACCATTGTATAATTATTTTGAGTTGAGCAGCAAGGTAGTAATCTCGGAGACTTGGGAGGGAGAAGCCACCTTTATCTTTATGGATTAATAATGTGCTATATTTAATTCTAGGTTTCCGCCCCCTCCAAATAAATCGAGATATTTGTTTGTCCCAGTCATGGAACTGAGATTTGGGGATTTTGATAGGTAGAGACATAAACAGATACAGTAGTCTGGGTAGGACTGACATTTTAATGACCTCCATTCTCGCACTAAAATCAAAAACAAGTGTTGACCATTGAGTGAGGTCCTCTTTAATCTTTTGGTTCACGGGCTCAACAGCGTTTGTTTTCATTCAAAGGATTTATGGTTTTTCCTATAATACCTGGTGGGCCGGTCTCTAGTCAAAATGCCCGGGCTGATTTTTTGTCCCAGTCCAGCCCTGATAAAGATTAATGTGTGTGTCTGAAGAGATAAACAGAAGCTTTACTGCAGATTTTCTCCATTTAATCTGCAGACACAAGTGGCTCAAATCCAACAGATGAGCTAAGCAAATAAGAGAAACGGCAGCAGCTTTGAGATCCTCTGGAGGTCAAAGGTCAGATTTAAATACAATGAGCCTGCTCTGATAAACAGGACTGCCACTGATGCCTAACATTTATGGAATGTTATTCTGCTCTTAACTTGTGTTTAACAAGCGACGAATGTTGTTTGACAGGTTGAGTGTCACAAAGGGCAGGTACCATGGGCAAATGTAAAGAAAAACACAAGCATTCATTACCTCTGACACACACACAGAGTAAACATAGTTTTTGTATGACTGAAGTGCAGTTTATCTAGCAGGTATCTCTGATGTGATTCAAGGTGAAGTCACATAATCTGTATAAAGCATCATCAAGTTTGTGTCTAATCTGTCTTTGGACTCTTCCTCCTCTATAAGAAGAGATGTACATGTGTAAAAGCTGTGATCAATATAACTTTCATGCTTATGTCTGTGTAGAGAGTCTGGAGGAGAGCAGAGCTGCTCTGATTAGAGACTTAAGACTTCAGACATTACATAACATAAAGAAAACACTTTGTAAACACTTGACAATACAAATGTTTAAATGGACTTTTAGTGGGAGTGTAAATATCTCCCCTTACCTTCACTTCATATAGTACAAATGTGAGAGGTGACACAAAATACTAGTCAGTGGTGTAATGGTGTCAGATCAGGTTTTAATATTCAGTTCAGTTTTATTATTTAAATTTGACATAAAGCCATCTGTCCACCCACCCTTCCCTCTGCTCCTGTGGAAACACAGTCACATAGACCCATTGACCCACTGTACATACACTTACATCCTGTTACTGTACTCTAAAGAATGCTAAGCATTTATCTTTTTTTAACGCTTTATCTTTTTTGCATTTTCTTTTTCACTGAGAGCAACACTATAATTTTTATTATGTTCTAGCAATATAATGACAAAAAAATGAATCTTCAGTCTTCAATCATGACTTTGACTCTTATGGGATAACCCCATATGAGCAAAGTGGAGAATACCTGAGTGACTCAATACACCTGGTGCCTGATTTCTTGTACATGAATCATGAATCATAAACAGATGTAAATTCACATATGCAAATCTTTACAAAGTTCAATGTCTGGCAGGCACAAATTAAAGAAACTAACATCTGAATATTTATTTTTTCGAAAAACATGATGATATCATCCCTGAATCAAAACAAAATGTCACAAACTCATCAGGGACCATTCTTATATTTTAATGATTATATCTCTGTATGTATGCATGTAACAGGACATTGCCATGAATGGTAAGTGTAGTATTTAAAAAGTTCCAACAAATTATTGAGATTATTTCACTTTATTTTTCTAAAAAGATGAACATCCATCAGTCAAGAATTAGAGAATAGTTGTCAGTAGCAACTGGTGACTTGTCTGTCTGTCTATCTCTGTCAATCTCTCTCTGGTCACTGTTAACAAGTCATTATGAAAAAAACAAACAAACACCCTAAAGACTCCAGCTTCTGTCATGAACCCTTTCTGCCGAGGTCTGTTCTCTCTCTCTTTCCCTTTTTCTCTCTCTCGCCTTCTGTTTGTTTTGATTTTACCTCAGAGTATCCTCACCTGCTGTGGAAAAGGTTAGGTTAGGTGAGTAAAGTGAACCAACATTCGGTACAGAAAAATCCAGGGTTAATCCTGAAGTTACCTGGATAAGACAAAATTCTGCTTCTTAGTACCGGCCTTTGGTCTTCAGCGTCTTGGGGAAGAGCAGTTTATAAACTTCTACCACCTGAGGAACAAATGCCTCATCATCCTCGCCTCAGAACAGATAGCAGAGATGAGCAAAGACAAAATTAAACAAACTAAAAGTTCCACAAATGTAATCGTAATTAAAGAATAAAGAATATGAATAAAACTGTTGAATCATCAGTCTGAACCAATTTGTCCCTTTTAGTCAGGAACTGAAAATGCACAAGAAACAGACTCATCTGCTGTTGACAGTGAGACAGTTTTTAAATTGTTATTATCAGTTATCATTATTATCAAGAGACAGGTCAAAGGTCAGATGAAAACCACCATTTGTTGAGCATTCTGAAGCTCCTCTGCTGCCACCTACTGGCTCCTATCATTTTATGACTGAGGCCTTTCTACACAGTGCATACACTCATTGGCCACATTTTTAGGTACACTTTGTTAGTCCTGGATTGAACCTTCTTTTGCTTTCAAAACTGACATAATCCTTCATGGCATGGACTCACCAAGGTAATGGAAATATTACTCAGAGGTCCATATAGAGATGATAGCATCACACAGCTTCTGCACATTTGATGATGTGAATCCCACACATCCCTAAAGTGCTGCACTGGATTTTCAAGATTTGGTACAAATGTTAGACATGTGTTTATGATACAGGACAAATAGTTAAGGCAAAAATAAGGCTTTTCACCCCCAAAATGTTCTTTTTGTTGAAAGTAACTATAATAGCTTTATATTCGAATACTTGTTTACTGTTTACTCTTCTGTCAGAGTCCAACTGAGAACTGCAGACGACTCATTTAGTTTTTAGCACTAGTCTTCAGTTATCGAAGCACTTCAGTGTCACTACACTGGCAGCACAAGACCATGTTTTGGTCAGTAGTTGGTAATTTTTTTTTGTCTGTTGATGTTATAGTGATTTTTACAATAATACAAATGTTGCACAAGAACACAAAGTATTTAATTACAAAGGTTTTGAATAGTTCCTGCCATCGTGATCTCGGAGTTAAAACAGTGCTTTTCTCAAACCCTTAAAGAACTTAAAATACACTGAGGTCAGTGTAAACAGTGACTGACACCGTAAATCCTACAGAGGAAAAATGTTTCGCAAACACTCAGGTTAAAATTCACTCAGACTGAGTACTGAGGAGTCCACAAAGCATGAAGCTGCTACATGTCTAAATACATTGACTTGCTGCCATGTGATTGGCTGATTAAATATTTCTAGTAACATTGCATTTGAAGGGGTGTACCCAATAAAGTGGCAGTAAGTGTGACCTAAATGTACATCACTGCAAATTTGAAACCAATCCTGATCTGGTAGAGCAGAGTCAACTGTTAATCGTGGAGGTCGGTGGTTCAATTCCAGTCTGTATGGCAAATATGCCAAAGCCAAAAGGGGCTTTGAGTGCTCAGTTGGAGCAGAAAAGCAATATATATAAAAAAAATCAGTATTTATATTTAGCTCTGATCTTCACATGAAACATAGATGAAGAATTTTCTGCAGCATCGACACGTGTGTATGTCTGTATGTTCCCTAAGATGAGTGGGCTGGTCTTAAAGAAACTTTGCATAAACATTACATAAGACACTGAGAGTGGCAGCATCTATTTGACTTATACAAATATTTTATACAGATGCTGTATACATCTGTGCTTTTCACAGTCTAGTTGAGCAAAGAATGAAATGTCAGATTAAACTGATGAGTCACAATATAATGTCCATACCATCATATTATAATGATTGTAGTATAGATGTGTCTGTCTGTGTTCCCTGTGTACTATAGGTTTTTTAAACATAGATAAAAAGAAGTCAAAATTACACGAGGCAGTTAAAGTGACTCAGAATGATCCTAAAATCAGTGGTTGTAGCTCTTCAGTGTCACTAGATGGCAGCACCAGGCCGTGCTTTAAGCTGTTGTTAGTGCTTTTTACTGTCTGTGGAAGCTGCTGCAATCAGCTACTTACAGTTAGCTGTGAACTGACCAGTTATTGATTGTATATAATTAAAGTGAAGTGAAGTGAAGTTTCCAGCAACTGAGTGATGTTAGTGCTGCTCTCAGTCTGAGTTTGTGGTTTTATTGATATTTGTTGTTTTCTATCTGCTCTGTGGAGACGTGCATGGGTTAGCCACAGCAACTCATGTTTTCCATCAGAGAGCTTCATGAAACCCACAGAACCACACAAGAAGAACAACAAGTCCGACCAAAGTTTATTGATCCTGCACAAAAAAACAGATTTCTGCTGTGGAGACGACAGCAGGGTCCCACAAGTTACTGTTTATTTTAGATACATTGTATTATGTTTATTTTTCAGTTATAGACTATATAATATATAGCATATACATGCAGTATAATGTTTCTGTTTTGGCCTTAGAGACACAGTGAGACATTGGGACAAAAATACATTTTTAACTTTCTTTTTTTTTTTTTTTTTGGAGTTTCTTTACAAAAATGTCTCATCACCTTCCAATTTCTTTTTGTCTCGCTGTAGTTTTGTGAGTGTATTTAATGAAAAGATCAAACACAATATACTTTTATACTGACAGCCCTCTTCTCTGAGGGCCTGTGTGGACCAGCAGCTGGTTGTCAGTTTGGAGTAGTAGATTTCTTCAGTGAGGAGTAGACAACATTTGGATTTGACGGAAGCTCTGAAAAAACAAACACACACATTTCAAACAATTTGAGAGCAGTCACAGTTAAAATAACTCACTAATTTATAACAGAAAAGATCCACATCAGTGGTGCCACGATTTTCACATTAATAGTCTTGAAGCTAAACTGTCACAAATAAGCTTTTAATGTGAAATAGACCAACCAAGACTTGTGACTCAGAGCCTTCCTGTTTAAAAAAAACAAAAACATACTGATGAGCTCCACGAAAATTTAAATTTTCAAATTGGAAACATATTCACATATATAGGTAATCTTTTTATTGGGTGTACAATCCAAACTCAAAGAAAGACAAAATCTGAAAATGCTTCCAGCAGGGCAGCTCAAATACGTGAATCCTGTGGATAACAACAAAAAAGCTGCAAGTGACCAAAGACTGCAAAACAACCAGGCAGTGGTTTCCTCCCTGACTGCCTGAACTTTCACCTCCCTTAAATTCAAACTCTTCACTAAGTTCAAACCACATCCTGTGCTCACACTGAACGTTAACATGGGACTCATAAATCATTAAATATGAGCATAAATCTAAACTTCAACATTATCCGTTGGCAAAGTAATTTGCCCATGACCCACAGCAAGGGATTTAATCACTTTAATAAACTGTATCATTTGTAGTATTATACACTGATTCCTGGGGCCAAATTCTTTCAGCTGTTTGCCCGGGTGTTACAATAAAGTTCAGCACCCAGACGTCCATGATATAGATGATGTAATGAAGTTTAACTGAGTAAGAAAAAGGACCCGCCCATTATATTTGGTCATTTGTGATTAATAATAGAAGAAGAACACACATTTTACCACAAAATGCCAAACAGACTAAACTTTGTCACAAAATATATACACTGTGGTGTAAAATATCTAATAAGTATCACACATCAGTTCAGTGGAAACAACAAGTAGATTAAGAGGCTGCTGTGGTTTTAAGAGCAGAGTCTTAAACATGTATAACTTTTAATCTTGGTCAGGGAGACTTTCACATGCCGAAAACACACAAGGTCCATTTACCTTAAAGATGGTTTAATTCAGAGGTCTAATGTTAACTATTTAATTGACAAAGAGCTATTAAAGATTTCTATTGTTCTTTCAGAACTGGCCACTAGTAAGAATGTGAGTGTGAATGAGGGTTTGTCATGGACAGTGTTGGTCAAGTTACTTGAAAAAAGTAATCAGTTACTAATTACTGATTACTTCCCCCCAAAAGTAATCCCGTTATTTTACTGATTACTTATTTTCAAAAGTAATTAATTACTTAGTTACTTAGTTACTTAGTTACTTTTTAAAAACACGATTTACAACCTGAATAGGTGATAAAGCGATAGATCTTTCAGCCCAATTCTACTTTTTCTGCATAATCCATCATACAAAATGTAATCAAATGGAAAAGTCTCTTTTTAAAACTTGTTTTATTAGTTTTAATCTTTTAACTTTATGCATCAAGCAAAAATTAAATTATATGCAACATTCTCTGACTGGAAGAAATTTGTTTAACATTTAAACCTATTTTCTGCACATTCCAGCACATAAAATAAAATATTTTTTTGTGTTTACACTCACTCTTTCAAATAGATGCAAGTAAAACAGCAGAAAATAAATAAAATCAAAGACTAGCGGTCCTGTTGCTCTATTTTCACCTGTAAAGCAGGACTGGTGTAGGCGGATGTTTACCCTGGTGCAGGTGTGTTGCAGCGGTCAGTGGAAGAATCCGCGAGTCTCTCTGTGAATTTCACATTACGTCGTAGTACACTCGGTGCTTGCTTGGAAGTTTAGGGGTTTTTTTCGCTGTAAAAAGAAGTTTTCTTCCCACGCACAACGGACACTAATGTTTTTGTCACTTTTTATGGAATCAAACTCAAAATAAGGTCAGTACTTCCACGCTTTAAACGCTGCATGCTACACTCTGTCCCGCACTCGATATATTATGATCTGCACACAGCTGTTGTCACGAACGTCGCACTCGCTTACGTCACTGTCATGAGACATTCTCGCAAAAAATCACGGTTTTAGTAACGCAGTAACGCAGCGTTACTACGTGAAAGTAACGGTAATCTAATTACCGTTTTTGCAATAGTAATCCCTTACATTACTCGTTACTTGAAAAAAGTAATCAGAATCTGCCCATCTCTGGTCATGGAGGTTCATTACCCAGAGCTGGGTAAGCAGATGGTTATGCATGAAGGCCGGATACGCTAAACCAGCAGTCCCCAACCTTTTTTGCCCCACGAACTGGTTTAAGACTGACAATATTTTCACGGACCAGCCTTTAGGGTGTCGCGGATAAATACAAGAAAATAAAACCAGTACCAGTACCAAAAATCTTTTAGATTTATTCATAACACATGGGAAAAGACCCATGGAAACCGAGTCAACGATAAAAACAATTTAAAAAATAATAATACCAACCCTAAAAAGCCCATCAATTTCACACCCGAGTCTCAACTCTCGCGGCCCGGTACCAAACGACTAGTACCGGGCCAGTCGTTTGGTACCGGTACCGGTTGGGGACAACTGCTCAAAACAGTCATTCAACATGTTTGAACAGACAGTAAGGACCCATTCCCCTACTCAAAGTTGCAGAGAAGCAACCTTGTTGTCCACTAGTGAGAACCCTGGCGTGCAGCAATCAAACAAGGGGTTAAAAATATATTCACCCATTTCCTGATTGCTCTTTGAGATCAGCTAGCATCTGTCAGCCCCAAGAAATACTCAGGCTCCTTCCCCATCATAGAGGTGACTTTCCATGTACCTTAATTAATTGATGATGAATCACCTTATTTACTGCAGTTGAGTCCAACTTAATTCTGTTGAGTTGATCCAACCCATACAAATTATGTTAGTCCAAAAGTACTAGAAAGCCATTTATTAATGTGGAAATCCTTTCAATGATTATTAGAACTTTATTTTGGCAACTTAGAATCATTAACCTAACCACACTAACTTGCATGTACCCATGGAGACACAAACACAGTGAGCACGTGCAAACTCCACACAGAAATGTTGGATAGTGTATTTGAACTTAGGAACTTCTTGCTTTGAGTCAACAGTGCTAACCCACCACTGAGTAGGTCAGGCCATACTTTAAAAAAAAAGGAGAAAAGCTACGATTTCAAAGTTTGATACAGAATTTTCTTTACGTTTTTGTCCTTGACAGGTTAAGCCACGATAAATAGCAACAGCATACACATGGTAAAAGTAGATCCACTGGAAGCTTGTCTAGCATGATAATCTTCTCCCAAAGACTAGAGGCTTATCCACAACATGCACACAATCAGTAAAGCAGCTGACATCTTAGCTCCAGCCACTGTTAACAGTAAATGGACACGCCTGTGAAATGAACATGCTACAGTCTCTATGGGAGGCAAACTTGCTTCCAACAACAATCAATTGTTGATAGCATAAGATGGCATTAATGTAAAGGATGGATGCAAATACATGAGAAGCTTGATGATCTAATGCTTTCTGAGCTGAGAGCAGAGAGATCACTTTAACTTTAGTTTTTATTGATAGTTTTTTAATTGACTAGACCTTCCATATTGTGACAGACACACAGCACACAAAACAATACCTCTGCGGCGGTTGGTTGGCTGCTGGTGGTGATGTAATATTTTGAGGTCACTGTATGTGATGTCATCACCTCCAGATTTTACTCCATCAGCTGAAATAAACAAACATAAAAAAATATACATATATATATATATAGATGACTGGATAATACATTTCACTGGAAACTTAAGAATGCTGGCCTTTCTTGTTTTTCTTGTCTAAAGATGTAGACAAGCTGTGTGTATAAGTATGTGTGTATACACAGACAAATAGAGAAAACAAGGAGAAAACAAAACTTTAAAAAATACTTTTGCTTTGATTCTTTTATGTGTAAACACAATAGTGGCTCATTCCTTAAGTTAAGTGCATTTCTTGCATTTCAGTGATTTACAGGTTGGGGTTATGTGGCTTAACAAACAAACAAAAAGAGAAATGTCCCTCTGAAAATGGAAACTAGAAGGACTCGGATGAAAATGAGTGAAAAAAATAAGCCAATGTCCAAAACAAAACTTCAGGAAGCCTGGAGAAATATTACTCAAGACCACTTTAATGTATTACAAGAAAATAATTTCTTATTTTGCATCTCCTTGGATACAAAATGTTAAAAAAAGAGGGGTGGCTCAAGACTTTGCTCAATACTGTAATTGTATATGTGAAGTGTATAAGAAACATCATTTTAAAATTTTGGTGTTTTGGTTCTTCAGGCTCTACAATTTCTTTAACGTTGTGAATTGGGTTTTATTTTGTTGCATGTTATATTAAAAACACTTGTTAAGACTATAACATACACAATCAGCCCATTCCAAGCTCCTTCAGTTCCCAGTTAAAAACAGTCAGAATTCTTTCAGCCTCAAGAAAACCATCTCTGTATCTGTTGTTCGGAAAGAATGTGACTGGACTTCATCACGTTTCTTGACATCACACCTTTCAACTAAGAATCTTCTTCAGTTCTGACACCAAATGCCTCATCACAGGTAAAGTCTCACAATGGTTTTACTCTAAACCTCTGCTGATAATGACTTACAACCTGATGAGAGATAAGTATTTCTCAGTAAACGCTCAAGGTGCTGGACTGAGATGGGCACAAATGAGATATAGAGCACCATGTGACTAGATAAAAATAAATAATAATGTCCAGGTTGAAAGTTGACCCAAGACTCATTCTTAAACATGTGAGAAACTTAGAGCTAGAAACATTCAGGTCATTGTGATGTCACTTTAAACGTGATTAAAATGTGCCCATACGAACAAGAGTTGTGAAGAAATTCTTCTTTTAAAAAAGGTTCTGCTATAAAAGTTAACTCAAGTTCTAAGAGTTTATCTGCAGCCTCGTAAAGGGCTTTAACACTGATTGTAGGTGACAAGACTTTAGAAGTTGGCTGTGGTCTCCTCATGGCTCCACATAAGGGTCAATAATCTATTAATGCTATTACCTCTGCTTTATAGTCACTATATTAGTTGTTGCATGCACTAACAACAAATTAAAAGGTTTTTGAGGCTTTTTGAGGAACAATGTCTGAAAAGACATCAATGCAAGTAGTGAAACTTAAAGTGCTGTCAGTATACAGGATGTGTGTTAAAAGTAGAGTTATTATTTCCCAATCAGCATCATGAGCAGATTTCTTAGAAACTGTCAGCAGGTTTCAGAACCCCTGTGGTCATCTTTCCTGTTTCAGAAAAACACCCACCCGTTATTTATAGTCATTCATGATGAACATGAAAAGAAATGCATTTTACCATAAAGTACTGTGTAGATCAACACTTTGTCAGACTATATATACATGATCATCAGCACTGTGAATTGAAATCACTCTTTATCTACACATGAATTCAGTGTGCAGATAAAGACAGGAGGAAGTAGCTTGTATGGTTTCAAATACAGAGCTTAAAACATTAAAAACTATTAATGTTGTTAAAGGACACTTTTGAGATGCAGAA
Organism: Oreochromis mossambicus; assembly: GCA_922035795.1. Lineage (NCBI taxonomy): Eukaryota > Metazoa > Chordata > Actinopteri > Cichliformes > Cichlidae > Oreochromis > Oreochromis mossambicus. The sequence continues at coordinate 17,828 of CAKLIZ010002501.1, forward strand.
AATACACATTGTCCATTTATATTTTACTCATCTGATTTTCATGAGTTTTGCTGCAATCTTGTCTGTTAATAAGACTCTCAGAATTTTCTGGGGTAAAAAAAAACCTGTAATGTGCTAGGTCCTGTCAATGCCCTAGAGTATAAAGAGCTGTATGTCCGAACCATGAATCTGGTTTGGGGCAGCACTGACTGTCAGGCTCAGATCACAGTTCAAAAAGCGCTTCAGAAAGAAGAGGTTATAGATATGTTATTGTGAGTCACCTTAGAGCCATTGAATATATTTAATCCTGACTTTTTAACACAATAACATATAAGATAAATATGATTTAAAGCATCTTTGTGATGAACTTGTGTGAATTTAAACATTTGAACTAAGCCAGTATTTGTCTAATTAAGTGTCAGGACTTAATTTTGTTGTGCTGAAAGCAGGATTACTTATTGTGTTATGGCATGTTCATAACACAACTAAAATCACTGACTGCACTTCACAACGTCTGTCCTGTATGAATAATGGATCTCTTGTTTGAACTCTCACCATCATCACACTCATGGAGAACTCATGCTGCAAAATGTGAGCAAACAGCTAACAGTAACCACTACAGATTGTCAAATAGCATCTCAATATTTACAACAAGTACCATCTTTATGAAGGACAAAAACACTTGTTCTGAACCATGATGGAGACAAAGAAGAGCAGCTGTACCTCTGCTCTTAGATCTGTTTTTCTTCTCTTTGATGGTGATTTGATCATAACTGACGTCTCCAGTTCGCACTGATGAATAGACTGCAGCTGGATCACACTCTGAACAATAAAACACACAAGGAAGACATCAGTGCAGTAGTACGATCATACTGGTACTTAGCATTACATTAAGTACAACACAAAAACAATTTTGATTATTTACACTTCTTTTTTATATTGTACAAATAGGAAACACACACACACATGTGTGTAATGCTGCTGCAGAAAGCATCAAATAAAAATGTTAAATAGTTGACAGAAACCGTTAACATTTATAGGTATATTACAAATTTATTTGACTCTTTTACTGTCCTGAAAACATGCTAAAATCACGGGATGTGTGTACGTGACACAAAATGCAAAATTTCTAACTATGCTGTGCTTTTTTTTTGCAGATATTTCTATGCCTTATAGGTTTTGATGCAAACCTATAATCACTGTCATGTGATTAAAGATAGGAGTCAAGACTTCTGCCACAACTTCACATGATGCACAGAAATGATGAACAAAGTATGGGGGTCTTACAAGCCTAAACAGACAATAAACTTGGTGTCTGTGCTTCAACTGTTGCTGGACCTTTCTCGTCTATAGATAAGAGCAGAAATCACACTTTTTGCATGTGTGAAGTTAATTAAAGCTGAGGCATGCATGCACACAGCTTTGTGAATCTGATGAAAGGAATCTTTCTGCATCAGTTTTTACCAGGGAGAGAAAACCGTGATGATCTCACTCTTAAATGCATTTCCCTGTTAATCAATTCATGACTTCAGCCCTGTTTAAATAAAGATGCTTTGCTCAACAGTAATTAGTAAACAGTGTCACACTGATTCAGACAGAAATCTCAACACCTGCTGGACTATTTTTCTCATTTTTTATCCATGATGAAGACAAAGAAGTACAGCTGTACCTCTTTTCTTTGGTTTTCTTGGCTTCTCTTTGATGGTGATTTGCCCATAATTGACGTCTTCAGGTCTCACTGCTGAGTAGACTGCAGCTGGATCAGTCTCTGCACAATAAAACACGCATGGAGAAAATCACTGCAGGCAGTACAGTCTTATAGGAACTAATGTTAATATCTAAATTATATTGCAAAATTATTCTTTTGTGTCCAGTATTCAAATTTAAATTGGACATAATGAAAAAATGAATGAAAACATTTCTTCCATCAGCAACTAGCAGTGAAACAGCTGCTTTGTGCAGATGTTGCTGGCACCTTATCCCAGGTACAAGTAAGACAGATGATAGGTATGAAAACAAGAACTGGAGAGTTTCGTTTTTTCTTACATAAATTTACTATTTTGAAAATGAAAACAGATCTGATACTCACTCTGACCCAGATCAGAGTGTTTATAGAGGATGGAGAGATGCTGATAATGGTGGGAATGCACCAACTGGTGAAGATGTTAAGATGTCATACAACTTCAAAAATAATTAACTTCATAAAATTAAGATCGCAAATGTAACCACCAGTAACTTTTTTAATATTAATTGTGCCTACACAGAGTTAAAAAACAAACAAAACTATTTTACTGCCCTGCAGTAAATCCTGAGCCGTTGAGGTGTTACATCAGAAACAGGAAACTGGACAACCACAGAGCTGCTGGCTTATGTTAACAGACTAACCACAGGCTGAAACACATGCAGTCCAGCATGCTGAAAACAACTGTGTAATCTGTTGACATTCAATGTTTGAACACTGTGAACATTTATAGGAGGAGTTTTGAATGCATCCCTAAAACACATTTTATCTAAGATAAATACAGTTAATTATTTAAGATGCACATTAATTGAAATTGAATAACATAAAGGATGAAGAATAGGCAGTTTGTGTGGCGGATATATCCAAAAAATGATGCCAACAGATTATCTGAATATACTCAATAACCTGATTTTTCAATTAATAGATGTTTGTTTGTTTTTCGTCTTTCTCTAATGGAATGACCAAGATGACAAAACCAAAATAACAGTAAATGGAGGTGGACAGTCTTTAACTCTAAAAAAGATGTACTTTTAAGCCTATGAAACTCACAAAATGTTCTATGTCTATACTTCTATACTCTATATGCTTTATTCATAGTGTAACAGAGAAAATAATACATTTTCTAAATGAGGGTTTATAAGATTTTCAAATGATTGCATTATGCTTTTATTTATATTTTAAAAGGCTTAAAAATGCAGTTTTACCTCAAACCTCACTCATGTCACTAATCCTAAGACTTTGACTAATATGGATACAAGGTTTGAAATATTACAGGAATTGGCTCTGTAAATGTTGCTTGAGAAAACCTTGATTGAAGCTGAACACAAAAAGTGAATTTTGGCAAGAAACTAATTTTTTTAATGGAAGACTCCACAGAGCTTCTTTTCAACTGTCTTATCAAAACTTGCTCAGAATGGTTTTTGTCAGAATTGTAATTACATGTCACACCATTAATAATTCAATTGCACTGCCTCCCTATTAGCTTCAGAGACACATATAAGATACTGGTTTTGATTTTTAGAGCTCTGCATGGAGACAGTGGCTCATAGACTCTGGAGCTCTCTCCCACAGAGATCTGTGAACTCAGTGGCATTTGTTAAAAGCAGCTAAAACCTCAGCTTTTTAAACTTACTTTGTGGTCCATTTCTGTTTCAGAAACAGGTCACTCTGCTCTAAGACACTATGATATTTATCTTGAAAATATCTATATAAATCACATTTCACTTTACCTTCTTTACTTTAACTATTAAATCAAACACATACAAAGGACATAATACAGTACCTCTGCTCCCCCTTATTAGCTTCTGTTGACGATTTGAGATTTTAATATCACTATATGTGATATCCTCTGTGATGTCATTTTCTTCAAGTTCTGATGAAGAACCACAATGAACAGCAATATAATTTACTTTGTACGTGTCTTACTGGGGACTTCATTTATTGCCAAGAAGGATAACAGATGATGTTTGGAACCAAATGCATGTATATAAAACTTGACAACTGGATAAACGAAAAGCCCAAAATCATCACCTTTAAAATTTTTGTGAACAAGTCGTTTCACCAGCAGAACCAGTAACACCAGCAAAACCACAAAACAGACTGCTCCAACAGATGACAACACAGAGAGAACAGCAGGAGACAGCAATGGAGGAAGAGTGATGGAGGTGGAACCAGGTGGAGGTGTGGTGGTGGGTTTCTCTAAAATGAAGCAAACACAGTCATTAAGTTGTCGTCACATTGTGAATGTTGAAAG
>CAKLIZ010002502.1:0-21800 GCA_922035795.1 Oreochromis mossambicus
GCTGCTCTCTCCAGAGTACTGCTGGGACCAGAGCATTTGGGACAAGCGCGATATACTTGTCACCCGCCTAGTGTGGGCACCAAAACATTATGACACACTTCGTACTCGGTAGAGTGGCCAAGAATTTAAAATTGGAATACTTGAAGTAAGAGCTTGTTGTTCATTGTGGTTATCATTTGCTAAGTGGGCTAGTGGCTCTATAGCAGGGGTGGGCAATCTCAGTCCACGAGGGCCGGTGTCCCTGCAGGTTTTAGATGTGTCCTCGAACCAACACAGCTGATTTAAATGGCTAAATTAGCTCCTCAACATGTCCTGAAGTTCTCCAGAGGCCTGGTAACGAACTAATCATGTGATTCAGGTGTGTTGACCGAAGGTGAGATCTAAAACCTGCAGCGACACTGGCCCTCGTGGACTGAGATTGCCTACCCCTGCTCTATAGTTTAGTGGTTTGCACATTCACAAAGCAGTAAAAGCGTCTCAAATTCCCAAACAAATGAATAAATAAATAAAATGAATCTTCCAAATTAAAACATGTGGATCTACCCCATGTGGTTGTTATTTAGGGGCTGTATCAGGGGTGTCAAACATTAGGCTTGGGGCTTCCCCTGCGCTTTTCCTATTGATAAAGGCATCTTCCATTGCTATTCATGCAACACAGAGTTAAGGGAATTGATTAACAATTAATGACAGAAAAGTTCCCATTTATAGAAATATCTACTCAAACATTTATCTCGACAATAACCAACCAAAACCTTTTTTTCTTTTTATACATTCATTATGTAGAAAAACTGAGAGTTGAAATTGCACTTATTTTCCTTATATTATAGGAAAATAAGTTTTAGTTTGCTTATTTTGCGTTTGGAAAGATGTCCTTTTATATGTAAAGTTTCTGTAACTTAACCGAATTTCAAGCAGTTACCAATTCTGTGGAGGACAGGAAAAGCCACATGACTTGAAGTGAAGAATTTTATGCTTCAATAATAAATTGTGCAATAAAATATGCATTAAGAAATTAATTTTCAAAATCAATGATTAAATTTAAAATAAAAAGAGTAATTATAAATCTGTCATGGTTCTTGGTCTTGCACCCAGCATTTTGAGTGTATTGTATGAATGTTTTTGTATTATTATAATAATTGAAGTTAAACTAGCTAGTTCTGCCTTCATTCTTCCTATGTCTCTGAGTTTCTTTGTTATCCCAGTTTAGTTTCTTGTTTGTTAGACTCCCCTCGTGTCTTTGTCCTCTCTCTCTCTCTGTGTGTGTGTGTGTGTGTGTGTGTTTCTCTCTTCTGTTTACATGTTCCCCTCCTCATATTTCCTGTCATGTCTCCCCTGTCTGTCATGTTCATTCATGTGCATTTCAGCTAAAATCATGTTTTACTTCACATCTCTGCTTTTGGGTCCACTCTACTAACCCACACAGTCTGCCACTCGAGACTCTGGAATCGAATGGAATTATTAATCCATGAATAAATGAACTTCACTAAAAAGAACTGAAAAAGAATTACAGGAATTTCAAAATGCATTTTCAAATTCTAAATAAAAAACAGATTTTCAAGATGTTTTATAAAATACAATTTAAAAAACAGAAATAAGCAAATGGATTCAAAAATCAAAGATTTATTTCTGACATTTAAACCATTTCTCACTTGCAAATCCATTTCTTCACTGCATTCCCCTTTTCTATTAACTAATAGATTAGCTATTATATTAACTATAAAATTATCTAATAAATTAACTGTTGAAGTTGCTGTCTCATTTCTGATTTCCAGAAGCAATGCAAATTAGCCACGCAGTGTGATCTAAAGAGCTCTCTGATTGGTTAGAGAGTTGCCCCCTTTGTATCCCATACAGTGCTGTTTTGCCCACACTTTCTGCACCACAGTAGAGAAGGGAGGATGGTGTCACAGTACTGGGTATGACCCAGTGTTTTGTGTATATTGGTTTATTTATATTCTTGGATTATTGTCATTTTTGGTTTTCTGCTTGTTTTTATTCTTAGTTCTTAGGATTTAGGTTTCTGTTATTTTGCCTTCTCCGTGTTCCGCATCCAGACACTCTCTTGTCTCCATGTTCTCTCTGTCTTTCCAGTTAGTAGTGTCTCTGTCTCAGAGTCAAGTGTGAATGTCTCTTGTTTGCTGTTTTGTTTTGATAGTTCTTGTCCTGTGTGCAGTGTATCTAGTTTTGCTTCCCCTTGTCTCATTATATCTGATTAGTCCCAACTGTGTTTCCCTCCTGTTTCTCAATCCCTCGTTACTCCCTTGTGTATTTAAGCCCTGTATTTTTCTTTGCCCTTTTTTGCGTCATACCTTCTCAGTGCTGTGTTTCCTCTATGTTCTTAGCTTCCATAGCTAATAGTTTCTTGTTTTCTAGTTTTCTGAGTCCTCAGTTTGCGAAATTCAAGTTATCATGCATTGTTCCATTTTTCCTGTGTTCCAATTTTTCACAGCACAAAAAAAGCTGCCATCTTTAGTTCATCTCTCTGCATCCTGATTTGAGTCCAATCTCCTGCCTGGCAAACAGAAAACATGACAGAACGACACGACCAAGAAATGGACCCAGCAGACTCGGTGAGAGAGCTGCATCGCGCGGTCAGGGTGTTTCTGCAAGAGAGGATGAAATGGGAGACTCAGTGCACTCGGGAGCACCAGTAGCTGTTCGACAAGGCTAGGCTGGTTTTTGGGGCTCTCAGAAGTTTTCAGACCTTGTCATATGCAGCTCATCCTCTGACCCACCCTCCCACTTCCTTTCCTCCTCTGTCAACTACTTCACCCAGGTCCAGAGGGAGGTGTTCCGGGCAGCGGGATAAAGTCTTTGAGCCCGGGCTTGGCAGATTTTTTTTCACTTATTCCAAGCAAAAATACCTTCTATTAAGTGAAAAAAATCTGCCAATGGAACAAGTGAAAATTCCCTAGTTTCAAGATGCACTGTCTAAAAACAAGTTTCTATATCTTACTGCCTCGTCTCCACCAGAGGTCAGTGCGCTGTCTGGCCCTGCTTCATCTCCGCCAGAGGTCATCGTGCCACTCAGTACATGTACAATGAAATTATGGGTGCTCCACGCCAACTGTGCAGGAATAAAAATATAAATATAAAAAGGCGTTTGTAGTTGGTGAGAGCTTGGATGCCTCTTCACACCTGGCAGGGGTTGTTGTCATTGGGAAAACCCTCTATCCTCCTCATGAGGGCCTCATTGGCGTATTTGATGCTCCTCTTCAGGTTGGCTCTGGCAGTGCTGTAGAGAAAACTCTGTAAAACCGATGAAGCACTAATGAATTAATACAGAGGTAACAGGCTTGATATTGGGCTATTATCATTTGACTTGATCAGATGATTTAAGAACAACTACTGGAGCTGATGGTCAATAATTAATAAATACACATAACACAACACGTTTGTTTAAATACATGCATACATACTGCTCAAAAACAAGGAAAAGTAACAATAAAAGGAAATACTCAAATAGTCACTCCTGCTGCAGCAGTTAAATCTAAAACCAGTTTAAAGCGCACAAAGGCGACTGGATTATCTTTTAGCTTAGTACAAGCAATACAGATTCTCAAATTTCAAAAATATTCCCCGCGAATCAATAACAGTCACTACAATTTCAAAAACACGGGTCCTCACAGGAGATATACAATCCATGACAAATATCCAAGCACTGTTGTCAATAAACAGGGGAAATGTTGTCTGCATTATTGTGAGAATCAGTGTAATTGAATAATGAGACTGGAGAGGGGGACAGTGTCATCTTTGACAACTCCCTAGAGATGTCAAAGACAGAAACAGAAACAGTGTGCCAAGGTCTGGCTCATCTGAACAGAGTCAGATGATAAATGACATCCGAAACTTCATTCAGCAAGGCACTGCTGCAGTACGGGATTCAATAGTTTATAAGGAATTGAATCACTGGCGAGATTTGTGCTGTGTTTGGGTGATTTTGTGTAAGAGATGGCGAACCAGTGTGCAACATAACTAGAAACATGGAGCCAGGAGGAACATTTATTTATAGACCATCAAGAAGTCTCAAGCAAAAGGAGAGCACACCATGGCACATGTTTAAACAAGGAAGGTGTCACAATCTGGTTGTAGGACTCAGGCACAGAGCGGTTAGACGTCTCCAAAAACAGTTTATTTACAGCACCAGTGCACAATATATACAGTGAAGGGGAATCCAAAACTCCAGGGAATCACAGGGTAGCTCACTCACACTCGCTCACGTCTTCTTGCCCACAATCACACACGTTCACACGGCAGGGAGGTCACAGGTCTGAGGAGGAAGGTCTGAAGCAGAAGAGAAGGGAAGGGAAGTCACAAACTAATCACGAATCTCAAATTATTAAGCACAGGTTTGCAGGAGCTGTGAGAAACACTAACGTCTGTAGTACAATCATCCATCGACAAGAGGATCTGTGTTCCAGCCTCAAATAGTGCTCCCGGTGATGACAGGTGATTGTTGTCAGGTGTGCGGGCCAAGGGCGGGAGCCCACAGTGAGCTCCGCCCAGGCAGAGAGGGAGAGAGAGAGAGAGAGAGAACCAACACAGCACATGTAGCCTTGTGGGGCCGGCCGGGCAGGCACGGAGACCATGACAGAAGGTTTATTCATTTAAATTATTTATTATTAAAATAGACATAACAGGGTTTTTTTCAATTGAAAAAAATACATGTTCAAAGCACCATATCAGCCCAATAACACAGAGATGTCACATGATATCAAACAAAAGCTGGCAACTCAGGTCTGTAGAGTGGGCAATCATAATGAAGCAGCCCATTATAAGTTGTAGATTCAAGCCACTCTTCATATTTTTGGCCAGTAGATGTCACCAAAGAGGACTGTGTTGAAAAGCTTTGAGTAATGAATCGTTTTTCAATACAAGCTTCAATGCTTCAGAAAGCTTCATTTGGTCATCACTGCTGTTTGGTGTACGATAACAGTACACAGTTCTGGCTCCCAATAGTCGGCGTCATAGTCATAGAATGTCATACAATGTTATAGTAGGTGTTAAAAATGCATTAAAAAGGGAAAAGCAATCTCTTGGAAATACAAAAATGCAACAAGTTCGTTTTTCACATGGCTTATCTCTGCACATCTGAAGGGGGAAAGCTGGGGCAGGCTCGAATAACAAATACATGCAATCTGATTGGCCGGGCGTAGCCATGTGATTAGGGTCATGTAACTAAGGCACTGTGAGTGAAATGTTTAATGGCTTGTGTTGAAGTTAAAACTAAAACTAGGTTACTTTTTTAGAAATCAATCCTGTTTCTCCCTCCAAGTGAGAAAACACTTGATTCATGCAACCTTTTTACCTTTATTGGATTATGGTGACCTGCTTTTTATGAATGCACCTGCCCACTACCTAAAGAGGTTGGATACTGTGTATCATTGTGCTTTACGTTTTATTACTGGCTATGGAAATCGTGTACATCATTGTTCTTTGTATGCTGCTGCTAAATGTCCATCTTTGCATATTCGCAGACTCTCCCATTGGTTGATCTTTATCTATAAATCTCTCCTTGGGCTGGTTCCATCTTATTTATGTGTTTATATGTGTAGAAACCACAACCAATACAGCCTTCATTCTCACAATATCATACAATTGATTGTCCCAAAAATCAGAACAGAATTGGGGGAAAAGGCTTTTAAATACGCTGCCCCTGCTTCCTGGAATAATCTGCAGAAGGAACTGAAATTATCAGAATTGGTTACCTTGGGAGAGTTTAAGTCTGTCTTAAAGGAACGAGAGAATAACTCTTTTACTCAGTGTGATTGTTTTTAATGTACTCTTAGTTTGATCTGTTATTGTATATTTTACACATGTTGGTATGGGATATTGTATTTGTTTTAAACATTATATACTTATATGGTATGTGTATTTTGACTTTTGTTGCCATGATGCCAGGTCTCTCTTGAAAATGAGACTTTTAATCTCAATGAGATTTTTTACCTGGATAAATAAAGGACTAATAATAATAATAAAAAATGGCAGAAAAAGTGTAGAAAATTATTACAATCTAGTAAAAACAGATTTTACTCTGGGTTACAAGAGTCCCTTAGCCTGAAGGCCGAGTTCTGATAAGAGCCTGTACTTCTCTAGTCATCCAAGGTTTTCAGTTGTAAAAGAAAGTAGAGAAGGATAGGTTTCTAGGCTCTAAATATGACCCACTGGACTGTAACGGCACATGTTTTGAGTAGGCTCAGGGAGTTACTCAGGGTTTCAGTTAAGAAATGAATGTAGACTAGAATGTTGATTATTGCCTCGCCTCTGTCAGTGCGCCCCAGGGTGGCTGTGGATACAACATAGCTTGCCATCACCAGTGTGTGAATGTGTGTGTGAATGGGTGGATGACTGGATGTGTAAAGCGCTTTGGGGTCCTTAGGGACTAGTAAAGCGCTGTATAAATACAGGCCATTTGCCATTGTTTTAAGCTATTATCTCCCACTATAGACTCTTACTCTTAGGCTCTTTTAACTTTACCCAACATGTGACTGGGCCAACACACAGCAGTGGCCACACCTTGGATCTGATTCTATCAGTGGGTCTGGATATCGGACCAGTTTATCGTGAGGATATTTTTATTAGTTATCATAAATATCTTTTATTTGATCTCTCCTTTGTTTGTGACACACTGCCCTCTGTTCATGTGAAGCATTCACAATTAATTATTGACTCTGCGGTGAAATAATTTGTGGAATTGTTTGATAATAATTTACCTGAAACCGATGATATCAGAATCAGAATCAGAATACTTTATTGATCCCTAGGGGAAATTATGTATATATAAATTATTTATAAATATAAAAAATATTATTATATTATATATATACGGGCAGCACGGTGGCACGGTGGTTAGCACTGTTGCCGCACAGCAAGAAGGTCCTGAGTTCAATTCCACCATCAGGCCGGGGTCTTTCTGTGTGGAGTTTGCATGTTCTCCCGGTGTTTGCGTGGGTTCTCTCCGGGTACTCCGGCTTCCTCCCACCGTCCAAAGACATGCAGCTTGTGGGGATAGGTTAATTGGATAATCCAAATTGCCACTAGGTGTAAATGTGCGAGTGAATGTGAGTGCGCATGGTTGTCTGTCCCTGTATGTTAGCCCTGCGACAGACTGGCGACCTGTCCAGGGCGTACCCCGCCTCTCGCCCTATGACAGCTGGGATAGGCTCCAGCGCCCCCCGCGACCCTGAAAAGGATAAGCGGAAGCGAATGGATGGATTTATTATATATATTCATATATAGAACGACATGGGGCCTCAAAACATTCTAGATAAAGTGGCTCCTCTTAAAATCAGGAAAGGCAGAACTACTAAATCCCTGCCCTGGTTCACAGAAGCTATTCACAGCTTTAGGCAAATTTGCCATAAAACTGAGTGCCAGTGGAAAGCCACAAAACTTGAGGTTCATAAGCTCCACTTTTAGAACTAGAACTATTATCTACCTTCAACAACATGGTGAAAGATGCAAGAGCCACTTATTTCTCTAAACTACTTGCAGGAGGAAAAAGAAACCCTAAGGTTCTCTTCGACACAGTAAATAACAACAGTTTTTTTAAAAGATCTATCAGAAATACTGACCTAAATGAAACCCTCAATGAGTCCAGCTGATGTCCTGCCTACTTCTCTATTTTGCAAAGTTTTTGACACCACTGGGCCCTCTGTGGTCACACTGATAAACTGTTCCCTGCTATCTGGCTCTGTCCCCAGCGGCTTTAAACAGAGTGTTATCAACCTGTGCTGAAAAGGCCGAACCTGGATCCGACTCTTCAGTCAAGCTACAGACCCATCTCAAAACTTCCTTTTATTTCTAAAATATTAGAAAAAGTCATTTGGTCTCAAGTAAAGAATGCACTGGAGAAACATAACATTCTTGATAACTTTCAGTCGGGATTTAGAAAGTCACACTCCACAGAAACTGCTCTCCTAAAAGTAACAAATGACCTTTTGATGGCCGCGGACAGAGGTGATTGCTCAGTCCTTGTCCTGTTGGACCTTAGCTCGGCCTTCGATACAGTTGATCATCAGATCTTAGTCCACCGCTTAAATCATATGGTAGGGATATCTGGATCTGTTCTGAAATGGCTCACCTAATTTCTGGCAGATAGAACACTCTTAGTTTTGGTGGGAAACTTTCGGTCAGTTGTAGCTAAGTTGTCATGGGGAGTCCCACAAGGTTCGGCTCTAAGCCCCTTATTGTTTTCATTATCCTTCCTTTAGGCCGTATTATTGAAATCGATGATATCCAATTATACATCTCCAAACTCTTCCATGGCATGCATTTTTAATTTCTCTTTGACATTTGGACATATTGGGACCCGATGAATGTAAAAACAAAAAATTACCAGATTTTTTTTTTTTTTACCTGATTTTTGTTTCTAAGAAAAATGAGAGCCACACATGAGGATATTCGTTTAAAATTTTGAAAGAACAGTGACAGTATAATGTCCTCGTAAGTGGATATCAGGCCCTTGTAGAGCAAATTTTAGTATTTTTATCTAAACAACCCAAAATGTGATGTCCACATATGTGGATGGCAAGTCCTAGGAGGTTAAACCCTGGGAATTGGATAAATTACCCACTCTAATGGACTGTCTTAAAGAGATTAATGGTTGGATGACAAACAATTTTTTGCAGATGAATGCAGACAAGACTGAGTGTTTGATTCTTGCCCCAGAGAGTATCAAGCCCCAAATTAGTCAATATCTTGGTCTTTTCTCATCCTCAATAAAAGCTACCGCTCGGAATCCATGAATAATTTTTGATCAATCTCTGTCTTTTGATGCTCATATCAAGTCTGTGACCCGCTACTTCTTTTTTCATTTAGGAAACATTGCCAAACTTAGGACTATTGTCTCCAAAGGTGAACTGGAGATGCTTGTCCATGCCTTCATCTCCTTTCATTTAGATTACTGTAACACACTCTTTTCTTGTCTGTCTAAGGCTTCCTAAATCGATCCAAAATGCCGCAGCAAGGCTTTTATCCCACAGTCATAAATTCTCTCACATCACCCCTATGTTAAAATCCTCGCACGGGCTTCCGGTTGGGTATAGATATCAGTTTAAAATCCTCACGTTTACATTCATGTCCGTACAATGTGAGGCCCCCACTTTTCCAACAAACGAGTTTCTCCAACCCTAGTCTCCAAACCAGATCCTTAGATCCACTGATAGTGGTCTTCTAAGCATTCCACTGACCCATTTAAAAAACCCTGGCTCCAGTATTGTGGAACAGTCTACCTCCCCTGCTACGCACCATCAACTCTGTGGCTTCTTTTAAAAAACAGCTTAAAACACTTCTGTTTAGACTGGCATTTAGGTAATATTCATGTGTAGTATGCTGTTTTATTGCATATGCTCTTATACCATCTTTATACTGTTTTATTGTTTCAATTGATATGCTTTTATATTCCCATGTGAAGCACTTTGAAATAACTTCCTGTTTTAAAAAGTGCTATATAAATAAATTTTACTTACTTACTTACTAGCATTAGTCTTGAAATACAACACTTCATGGAGTTATTGGCCTTTACTATTTAGGACCAATATGGAAAAAGCAGTGTTGCATGGAGACAGATACACAAGAAAACACAAATTAACTATGGGTTCAACTATGGGTTGAAATAATCTGCTTGTTTAGGGTAGTCTGATTGTTTTTAATAACGACTCTACAAGTAAGACTGTTTCATTCTCAATAACAGAACAAAAAAGAAAAATAAACATACAGACAGATTAAACTCAGGTCAACCTGTAACAGACTGTTGAGAGGAAAAAAAACCTATAGTGAACACTTACAATGGTTCATGATAAAAACAGTATATAGGAATACTATCTGCTTACATTCTGTTGAGTGGAAAGCTGACTGGAAAGCACTTCACAGCACAGTAAACAGTAAAGGTAAATCAGGAACAATGAACATTTTATCAGTGTAATCTGACCAATTACTTTTGAGTCGAATGAGAACAGGGGACTGTGTAAAAAGGCTTAGATTTTCTAATAGTTTGTGAAATACTTTTGTTCAGACACACAAAGCAAGTAGTCTGCATCATAAGCTCAAACATATCATGTATCTGTAACTCAAATTTATTTTGGTTGAATAATAAATAAATTGTGTAAGTGCCTATTATTATACAAACATCACTCTATATAGTTTTAACCCAAACATGAATACCAGCTGTACAATACTGTTAAAAGAGAATTAACATCTCTGCTTAACCATCTTTTTCCCTCACCCACAACTGCTTGCTGCAGATGGCCACCCCTCCTTGAGGCTGGTTCTGCCAGAGACGTTGCTAAATTAGTTTAGCCTTGAATGTGTGGCGGGAATGTTTGATCCCAATCTTTTGGATCAAAAGTACAGAGAAGAAAAGTCATCTGTGGGCCTTACTGTGTTTGGTGTGGAAAGGTTGGTTCCTCCATGAACACTGTATTCATTGAACATTGTAGAATGTTGCCTTCCAGTTAACAAAACTGGCAAGATGCTGTGTTTATAACAGTAATCACCTAACGGATGTACAAGAAACACTGGCATAACTGTGCCTGAACGAGTTCATTTACACATTATGTCCCTCAGTCTAACAGACTTTTTTTTATATATATATATCCTTGCTATCCTTGCCATAAATATGATCTCAAAATGTTCCAGAGATGTTTTCTTCACACTTCAGATTTTCACTTGACCTTAAGGATGAACTAACAAGATGTTATATTGGCCATAATGCAAGAATTTAAATCTAGGAGATACTTTCCTCGCTGCATTGCGAGGGATAACATCTGTTGTGATGTAGATGAAAATATGTGGCCAGACAGACAGGAACGTCTGGATGTGCCAGAATGATTTACTGTACTGTTACATGTGCTGTTTATTGTTCACATTAGTGCACAGCTCTACCAAATGGGTGATTTTATGTTTACATGTATTCTACAGTGAACAAGTGACTGTAGCATATTTTTCTTTTGCACAATTCTGTAGGATTACAAACACTTCTACACAATGGAAATGTGAAACGTACGTATTCAGTGTCTCAGTTACTCCCAAGACTCCCATAACATCTACAGTGACTTCACTGCACATTTCAGATGGCTGTACAGGTAGGCCATAGTGCTGTCGTCAGCATTTTCAGGTGTCACCAATTGTTTTTGCAATGGGAAACACTGAAATTATAAACTGTCATAGTGGAAACATGACAATGCCATTTGACTATCTTGTTCATAAAGATGGTGTCAAGACTTTTCATTTTGATGGCACTGGCAGTTTCATTGACATGGATACTTGCTTTTGCGGTATGGATAATCAATTCTGTGCATGTGACGTGCTTTTGCAGGCTATCCACTAGGTTTTGCAGTTTGCACTAATTGTTTTGGGAAATGCACTAACTGCTGTGCAAATGTTAATGGTGTTCTGAGAAACGCACCAAAGCGACTGAGAAAAACTGTAACTCAATTTCCTTGTGCCTCCAGTTTCCTTGCTAAGTCACTGCTTCACTCACCTGCAGCTCAGTTACCTGGATGCTGGTCTCCTTGGCAAGAATCTCCGCACCTCTCTGCAACCCCCTCCTCAGAAACAAAACTACTCACTGCTTTCACCTGTATGTCCACTGAAAAAGACATGGCTGGGAGATAGGAAAGGGAGAAAGAAAGATGACAAGAAAAACAGAGTGGAAGAGGGACAGTGAGAAAGGGCACTTAAAAAGAAAAAAAATCTCCCGGATCACCTGTTGAGAGGAAAAAAAAGAGAAAACAAGTAGAAAAAGAGAGCAGCATAATAAACACAACACCATCGCATTAATCTAGCTAAGTGTAAACAACAGTAAATACTGAATGTTGTTGTGCAGCACGCAGGACTGACAGCGCACAATGTGCTTTGAGGTTGCAGCCAAGAAAAGTGTGGTTTGTGTCTATGAACAGTGAACACCCGTGTGCACACCTAAGTGGATGAACGCGCTTGTATTCAAAAGCTTTCTCCATGTAACGATCTGCTAGAGGGTGTAGGGAGCCATAGCATGCATGGAGGAGATCCAGGCCCCAGAGTCCAAGAGCCCTAGAAGGACCACTGAAGGGGCACCCGTGCCACTGTCCTGGGAAGAGCTGAAGAGAACCCCAGGCGAGGGTTCACCCAGCAGCCACGGAGCAGAAACCAGAGGGGGCTGCAGTGGTGTGCCGCGTGGACTCTGGCATCAGCCAGCTGTGCCGGAGTGAACCGAGCCCCAGGCCCAGAGGCCGGAGGCCTGAGGGCC
This sequence comes from Oreochromis mossambicus, assembly GCA_922035795.1. Lineage (NCBI taxonomy): Eukaryota > Metazoa > Chordata > Actinopteri > Cichliformes > Cichlidae > Oreochromis > Oreochromis mossambicus. Next base: position 12,230 of record CAKLIZ010002502.1, read on the forward strand.
CCCCACCCTCTCAGAAGAGGCCCAGCCGAGCCACGGGCACCAGGCCCTGCCAAGCAGCCACCGGGAGTGAGCGCCCAGCCCCGGACACAAGAACCACTAACGCACCGACGCCTGAGGGCATCAGCCACCAGCAGGGAGTGTAGTGAGGGGAGAGAGGCCTCCATACTTTGCAGGGCCAGAGATGTTCCCAGAGAGGTGGAGTCTAAGACCCAACCTGACATATAGACACAGACAAACAGGCACACACAGACACAAACGTGCATTCCCACCCTCATGCACCTATATACAAATACTCAGCACTCACCCAACATAAAGACAGACACAAATACACATCCTGCTAGAGGGGGAAACTGCACCTAGACCCAGGAGATGTTACCCTTTTCCCCAGGGTGGAGGCAAGCAGTGTGCAGTCAATATAACCACGGAGTGGTGCCGGGGTCACGGTAGAGCTGTCCGTCCACGTAGATCCGGTCCACGGCAGTGACAGCGCAGGAGCCTTTCTGGATGAAACTACGTCGGATTGGGAACAGGACCTTGCGTTTTTCCAGGATCTCTTTGGGGAACTGGTCGTTCACACTGAAGTCTGTTCTTTTCAGCTCCCTGCCGCGACTCTTCACCTGTTCCTTCTCTTTGAAGTGGCCGAATTCTTTTTTTGTTCACCACATTGCTTGATGGCACTTGTAATCCTTTTGTTTTCATTATAGAGGATTGGATAGTTATTAATTTATTTATGTTTGTATTACAGTTTTTCTCAGTTGCTTTGGTGCATTTCTCACAACAGAATTAAACTTTGCACAATAGTTAGTTCAACCTCCACAACATGTAGTCGTTTTGGCACAACCTTGTGGCGGTTTCATGTTCATTTCGTCAAATGCCTTTGGACATGAAGCAGTTGAGTAAGTACAAATATCTAAAGAATGGTCACTTTTGACTTGCTATTCATCACTATCTCCTTGCTTCTATCATGAATGTCACAATTATTTATACTTGTACCGGCTGAATAGTCATTGTCCATACAACTAATAGTCTTCATTTCATTGCTTGTGTCAGTGCACTCAAAATTGTTGAACATCTTGTCAAACAATTTGTACACCCATTTTGAAAACCCTATTTTTAAGGAGTTTCCATGAAAATCTCCATAAATTACTTTTCTCAGGTGAACCTTATCTCACACTAATGAAAATTGGTGTGTGTTACTCTTACTTGCAACCAATGAAAAGCCTCTTCTACCCAATCATAGGTGAATCGCGTTACAGTATCCCCTACTCTACAAGTATATATATAATGTAAACCAACAGACAGGATTGGCATGAGGTGCATACTGAATCTACAAAAGCTTGTGATGACATCACAGCAGAGTCCTGCAGAGGGTGGATTCGACACTCCAGAAGATACTTTCCCCGATGCAACGATAGAGCTGACATTCGCTGTGATGTTGATGCAAATATGTGGGCAGACAGACGGGAGCGTCTAGATATCAATGATTGATATGCAGCAGTGTCTGTTTTTCAGTTGCTTTTTTTGTTTCATAACTACTGCAGTAAGGTTTACTGTCTAAGTGAGTTTATGTTTGCTGTAAAATGTTTGATTTACTGTATTTCCCCAGTTGCGGAATGCTGTGCACAGTTTCAATTGAATATTATCAAGAGTGCATATGAAGTGTCTTGAGTTTCCTTTACAATTTATGGTTTTCAGACTTGACATGTCATTGGGAAGCACCTACAAAGAAATCCATCACAATGAGAACATGTTCAAACCATTTGATTTTGTGACCAAAGGTGCTGGTGTACTGACTTGTAATTGTGACAGCCCAGACACTTTGATTGATATAAGTACTTGCTTTTGATGAATATATTATCTGTTTTGATTAAGGGACTTGCTTTTGAAGCATTGACTACTTATTTTGAGCAACTGACTTGCTTTTGAACAACTGACTTTTCTTTTTGATGAAGTGACTCACTTTTGCAAGTTATCCACCATGTTTTGCAGTTTGCACTAATTGTTTTGAGAAGAGCCTTAGTAGTGGTGCAGAGATCAATTCTGTTGTGAGAAATGCACCAAAGCAACTGAGAAAAACTGTAACAGCTACACTCTGATTGTTAGATAAATTGATTCCATTTGTTAAGGTTCAAAAATGTTGAGAGAGGGATCTAAAAATAACCACAGATCCAGCCGGGTGTGATTGGACGGCATTTTAATGAACACATGTGTGAGTCCGACCGCTGTGCAGATTTCAGCGTCGAACTAACTTACAATCATCAAACAAAGGTCTTATAGGGGTAGGACAACAAACCATACGTCACTCCAAAACCACAATGACTTTTAACATAGAACATCATCTTCGCGTCGAAGGCAGATGCTTCCTGTCTCCATCCTGCCCAGGCTTATCTTCCTGGAACATCAGGTCCACGTTCTGCACAAAATGTCACTCATACAGGCACAACTTTGCAGTTATAAACTCTTACCTAAATGAGTCTATCTAATTTGTGTGCGTGCATGTGCGGGGGCGCGTGCGTGCTGTGTACTGTGTACGTGTCATGACCTCTCCTGCACCCCAGCTTCACCTCACACCTCTGTCATAGCCAGACATAAGGCCTGAGCTCATACACAACTAAACTATGAGTGACTCCTAGACTAAAGTTCACACTCAAATGATGATCCTCAAACCATGAAGGAAACTTACTTAAACTGAACATAAATGAACCTTAAACTTACTTAAAAGGATATAAGTGGTAAACATAACTCCAGGCATATGTCATGTAAGCAGGTGTGTTGCAATTCCTTTCACAGCTCCCATCATCCTCACTGTGTATTGGCTGATCATAACGCCCACCAAGAGTTTCTGACCTTCACTTGACCAGGAGCCACAGCTCTTTAATAAGCTCAAATGCAATCATGTATAAAAGATTAAAATCATTTTCATAACACAGGTTTTCCTTCTCAGATCTGCCAATATGTTTGCTCCTCCTAATATAGTCTAAAAGCAACCCCAAGCAAAACAATTTGAACTTTCCCCTATCAGTGATCCCTCTAACTAAGTGTGTGTATGTCTCGTCTGTCTGTGCGTGCACAGAGTGTGCATCTGCTCTCTGAACCTTAGTTGACCTCAACTTAAGCAACCAGGCTACGGCCATCCTGTGTGTAATGATCTTGATGTAATGTAATGATTATATGTAAAATGTATAAAACAAATGTTTCAATCTAATACACTACTTAACGCTTAATCAACGATACATGCATAATAACACCCTGCTCTTAACTTGCAGTTAAACTCTGGTTTCAGTTTCACTTCTGCAAAAGCATGCCTTGCAGAAGTGTTTCCTGTCTCATTTTGGCACAGTTACTCTTTCACCCTGCAGTCTGCCTAAACATTTAAGATTATAAATTCAACAGCATTTCGGGTTATAGATTCAACTCAACAGTTTAAAGTGGTTCTTCTTGGACCTGTAATAAAGACTAATATAAAACCAATATATTTGAACATCTGAATGCATCTGAATGCAACATCACTATTAATACTGAAATGATAATGATGATTATAAAAATAACAGCAAATAATAGCAGTAAAATATTTCTCCTCTCGATACTCCCTCTCTTGGTGACCCTTAAAAAGGGTCACCACACACTTATAACATTACTCTGACCCTCTCTAGAAATACCAGCTCCCCCTAAGAACACTCCATGGGTAAAGTCAGGTTCTTCCTTGGTCCCTCTCTCGTGGAAATCTCGTCCCCTGCAAAGGATAAAAAACACCTTCTCCTCCTACGGCTCTAACTTACTCTATTCCTCAAGTGGTCTCTTTATTCAAACCTGATTCAACCTAATATTACTCAAAACATGAACCTAATTTCATATTCGTATTCGTAACATTACTCAGCCTTTGTAAAACTCTCAAAGCACTGCTTGCACGTCTCTGCAGGCTTCCTGTTGGTTCCTTATCTGATTATCAGCATCCTATGCACATAACTGTCGCTGCTGCTGCAGGTGCCTCTCATCTAAAGTCACCTATTACCAGAAAATGTATAGAAAATCACTATAACTGCTTATTCTGCTAAAAAAAAAAACAACCACTTTAATCACTAAGTGTAAGCACATAATTAATTACCCCTAAGTAAATTTCATCATAGCTAAAAACTGAACTCTAACTGTATTTTAAAAACTCACATTTCCTGTGTTATTTCCTGTTTTAATATATCATTTTATTTCATTTTGCTGCTCTTAATGTAATGATTCATTCTAATCTATACATTATCAGACTTAACCAAAAATACATAAGCTTTCTCCCTTTGCTTCTGTTTTAAGCAAAAACTTAGTCACTTCAACAAGCATTTGTTATTCTGTAACTACTTTTATATAAGAGGACTAATTTAGAGCTGCATGTGTTATCTCAATATTTTACATGTCACCCCATTTAGTTACAAGCAAACTCCTATTCAGTTAGAAGCTAAATGCACTTTTGAGGCCTTTGGCCTGGAATCCAGCGGCCCTTTTAACATCCTCATAAAAGCTCTCCTCTATCCTAAAAATAAATCTATTTACTATCTGTTTCTAAAGCCTACATTATAACAGCTTATCCTAAAAATCAAAAAGAAAAAATCTTCACAAAAAAAAATCTTCCCTATTTTATCCTTTATTCCCACAGTTTCCCTTTAAGTTTTATATACAGCAGCGTATGAACACCAGCATTTTATCTTCTAAACCGAATTCAGTTCATTTTAATCCTTTCTTTAGAATTAACAATCTCTGCCCCAGTTTTACCATCTTTAAATTATCAAACAACCCCAATAGTTATAAAATCATACTAAAACCCATTTCAAATTAAACAAATTAAATCTTAAATCCCTCTCTTTTTTGACACATCTCATGTGGCAAAAACTCAAACTGCTTCACCCAAGCTTAGGAAATTAAAAGGGAAAAAAAAGGTTAGTCATATCATTTCTCAGGACAGCTCAGCAATCCTCCTCTCCGGTATTTTGCTCCAGCCCTGAAAACCTGTGTTTAAGGAATAAAATCAATTTAATCATCATGTCAAATCTTCTCAAACTCGTTGCTCCATCGAACTCTGGATCCTTGGAATTTCCTGGAAACAAAACCTGTACTTTACATTTCATACTCAACTCCCCCTGTATGATCCAGTCTGTGTCATAACAAAAAATAAACTTAAACAGAACAGTTATTAATCATGAGTTACCTCAGTTAATGGTAACTTAAGTTACATCAAACAATGTTTCCCTTTTAGCATTTAGCATTCTATAATGTAATAACATAATCCAACCCCAGTAAATAATTTTCTCAAAACAAACATCAACATCCCCAGAATTAAGTCTTCCACTCCTCCTGTTTGTCAACCTTTTATTTATTTCCCCCCTTGGTCCAATCACTCGCATTCACTCACATGCATTCACACACGATCTTTTTGCTGATACTGCAGCCCTCTGCGCACGTCATCAGATGCTCCACATCAGCAAAATGAGCTCAATCATTTGTTTTATTTCGTTTTCCTTTTTAGGAAAATAGTTCTCTATACTTTTGACTGGATTGACTCGCTGCAATCCTACAATTAAACAGAGACTCTCCGCCAATCAGGTCTCCACCCCAGCCAATTTATAATCGATAAAGCCCACCTGATTTTCGTACTTGATAATTTTGTCAGCGCCGTCAGTTCACTCTCTTCCAGGCCTGCTTAGAACAAAAATGAAAAAAGAAAAGAGAGCTGATTATTAGCTCATCAAAGTACAAAACAAAATCACCTGACAGGTTTTTTTCTGAGTGCACTACTACAAAAAATTTTTCTGGGCCCCTCTCAGACATATCCATGTCTAATCAAACCACCCTCTCTCGAAATAAAACAACAGCCTCCCATTCAGCATAAGATAAAAACCAATTTCAACAACGTATCATCCTTAAATTATAAATTTCCTGTCCAAATCTGCCCCTCTGAGCAGACCTGACCACCGTAATCAAATATCCTGATACTTTACCATTATATATTTTGCCAACAGCCACCGCTCTCTCTTGAACTGAAAGCCTCCGAGACACAGACACACAGGAAGTGTCTTTGTCGCTCACTCACTCCAGCTAATTTGCATAGTGACACACAGCTCAACAGCCAACTTGACAAAAGAAATACATACTTAAACCTTATCACATTATTGAATTATTTTCATTTTCTTTCTATACTAATCACTTACTTTTATCAATCAGTGCAAAGGCACTCCTAAGGCACTCTTTTAAAACTGCTTTAAGTCTATTCTATTAAACATTCACACCATTCTCTCACTCATACAAGCAGCAAGCTGATCTTCATTGCGTATGCTTATGTTCTTAGCCAGGTTTATTCAATATCTCTATGCATTAAACTTCATGAGCTTGTCTTTGTAAAGTCAATGCATTTTCTGTTTGCATGTGTTATTTTTGCATCTATGGCTTCGCAGTCTTTCAAACTCCTTCCCAATTCTCCAGTTAAGCAGTCAGTTTTCTTTTTTTTCCCGAATTACTAACCCAAACTTTAATTTCCCACCTAGAATAACCGCCCTCCTGGTCTTCAGCCAGGTGTTAGGGCTTGCTTTTCAGGTTCCTGGACACATCATCCTGTGAACAATTCAACCAGAAACTTGCCTTAACACATCCATTGGTGTTAACCTACAATTTTCTTCCAACTGCTGGATCTGGAGAGTTGGTCCGGGTCTGCTTTGCTCCTAAAAATAACAAAACTAAGACATTTTCATTATTATCATCATTGCTTAAACGACCCATTTCCCTCTCTCTGGTCAGAGATATCAGTTATGTCATGTATGTCATGAATATGGATGTAAGCGTTTTACTTGTTGCATTTTCATGTTAATTGAGTGTAAGCTGCTTTCTTCATTGCGTGTCATATGCCATGTGATCATCATAATTAAGTGTAAGCTGCATCTTCATTGCATCCTATATATTCATATTTAACTTATGCATCTTTTCACTGAGCTTTAGATTCAAACTATCTCACTTCTGATTCATTTCAAAAATAATCTCACATGTAACAATTTGTATGTGTGTTTTCTATTCATTAAGGTAATGACAATTATTTTCTTTCATTATTCTTACCTTTTCTAATGTTTACCTCTTTGTTATGCTGTGGTGGACATCCCTAAACAATTCATGAGTTCAGGCTTCAATTTTCAATCCAATTATATCCTATATTCTCGCAGTCAAACTCGTCCAGCTTCATCTCTCACTGGTCCCTCTCTGCACAATGTCCTGTTCGGGCTTCAAAGCTCCAACAAACACAGTCTGTTTCTTCTCTGTTTTAATCTTTCCGTATTCTTCTTCGAAGTTAAGTTCCCGTCCGGCTTTTCAGTCTTCTCCTCCAAGATTACTTCAAGCATGGCAAATATGACACTCAATGTCCAGTGCTCTTCCACAATTCTTTATCCCACTGTTCAACTGCCCAGCCTGTATTTTCACAGTACATGTTGCATTACTCTTACATGCTGCTGCTGGTCGTCAGTCGTCATCAGTGTTAATGGATCGGGGGCACTGCCGTTTGCCTGCTGTATTCGAGTCCACGATGTTCTGTCGGTCTTCATCAGGAGATTGACTTGTCCTTTGAACTTCTTCTCAGGGTCAAGGACAAAGTGAGAGATCAAACTGCACAATTTCGAGCCAAAGACTGGCTTATTCTCCCAATTCTGTTAATCTATTGTTCTGCCGCTGCACTCAAGGTTCCAATGTTGAGAGAAGTCCACCTGTATTGGCACACTAAAGCATACAATTAGTATTATATTCATTTCTTTTCTTAAAGGCTTCATTTGCTTTATGTGTCTAGAGGTAACTCATCTGTCTCTCTGTGTTCTTTCTTTACACACTCAGTTCCTTTTATGGGCATGCAAAGTTCCTGTTCACTATTTCCTGTCGCACAGCCGCGGCACACAGAGCCAGATTTCCTGTTCTTCAAACTAATCTAACTCTTTTGTTTTTTCTTTGTATTTATAGTCTACAGACCCTCTTTTATTCTACTAAATCTTAATCTAAAAACAATACACCTTCATTTCACTCACACACATTTAAACAGAGCTCTTTCACACATCCAAACAATTAACGAAGTGTATATACTTATGTGTTTTTGAACTGAGAGAAAAAGAAACTCAACCTCTCATACCATCACTCATGCATTTCTTGAATTAAAAGCACTTTCAAACTTTCAAACATCCTACTTTACATCACAAAAGAAATATATTTCATACCATTATTTCATACACTTTTCAATGTTCTAACCTCTTTCAGACCCCATAAATCGTCTCACACACACTGCCTTTTCTCTCAAACTTCCCCCTTTTTCAGTCACTCAGACATATCACACAGAGTCACTCAAATCAAATACTGACAGCATTCACCCAGTTAAAATCACTCAAAATACGCTTTCATGCGAGTATTTTGGACATGCCTTCCATAATCAGAAAGAGCAAGTCAAAAAGAAAAAAGAAAAAAGAAAAACTGGAACCTCTCATCGTCTCACACACAGCTTCTCACCACACACACATAACTGAAAAATAAAACACACCAGCCTTTATGGCTCAAGATATATACATCTATCAAAATTCAGTCATTACTATACATCCACACTAATGAATTCACACTCTCTTTATACTCTCGTAATAAGCAACACCAACCTCTTATATACAGGCATTTAGCAATATTTTCAAACAATAGTTATAAAGCTCAGTACACTCGAAACTGAAACCACCCTCTCTGCGCGTCACCGCTGCTCATTTACATTTACACACCATCAGTGCACATCCGGTAGTGCACTGGTGGTGCAGAAACGGATCTCCCACATAGATCTCATATTTTATATTACACAGACGTCTTTATATTTACAACTGCACAGATTCTAGGCCTTTAAAACCTATATAATTTTGATAAATTTACCATAACGGCTCCAACCGATAAGTCCCTGACTTTTTGTGCTCAATTCACCAGGGCAGTCCCTGACTATCCTGTCCAGATTTCTAAACCTAACTTAATTTGCCAGCATGCCCAATAAGCGCAAAAATAGGAGACTCTAACTCCTAGCAATTTCGGAGATTCCTAAGTCCTCCCCCGCTGTCGACGGTACTATCCCTACTCAACGGTAGGTCATGGGTCAGCGTCCTGCCCATGCGCAAGCGTTACCAAGGAGAAAATGCGCTTCTTAACAGACGCCGCTGTCGTCCTAGAAGAATTTATAATAATTTGAAACAACAATCTACACCCAAAACAGGATTAAGATTGAGGCAGATCTCCCGTTGTGGACATAGGGGACTCTAACCCACAAAAATGACCATCACACGTAGACCAGATGACCAACGGGACTTTAACCCACACAATGACCAAATTCCCTATCATTCTAAATTCACTTAGCAGTCCAACTGCTTGGCAGTCCAACTGCCTTAACTCTTTTCATTCTTTCATTCTCATTACCCAGTACTGTCACTTATACTTCATTATCATTACTTCAACCGGTAAACCTCATAAAAATTTCAGCAAACTCAAAACAGACATTCACCAGTAATTTTCAGTGAGTAGACTTTAATTTGACATGTCCAATCTA